>ML857408.1:31343-52754 GCA_009831015.1 Picea engelmannii
TTGCCCCATGTCCGTCCTGTGGGGATAGGCATAGTAGTTTTTCCGGGGTTCCATTGATTGTGGAAAAAATTACCCCAGATCAACATTTCGGACGAGGGAACGGATCCCTGCCAAGAATTCCAAGGCCCTGATGCAGAAGAAGTTCCTAGGTTTGCTCAATATGCAGGAATAGTACCCTGCATAGGAATAGATTGTCCAAAACTGGGATTTCCCCCAGCCGGGAAGGCGGCTGACGAGAAGGCGTTGTTACCAAATGTTCTGATCAAAGAAAACAGTGTCGAACCTACCAACATATTATGCGAAGGTGGTCCTTGACTCCCCGCTCCAAATAAACTATGGTGTGTAGGTTGCTCGACGGTTTGCTGATGCGAGCCACTGAGTGAAGGGGATGAAGGAGGTATATGACCTCCTCCGTAAGGAAAAGCATTAAAAGGAGCAAGAGTGCCCCCCATGTGACCTTGTAGAGGAGCGCGAGATCTCCCTTCCCCCAGACCTGAAATCTATAAAGTGGAGTAGGAAAGTACAGGACTTGTACCCGAGCTAGGCATCCCATATGAGAATGGAGGGCCTATCGCACTTGGTGTGATAGGGGTTGTGGCTGCTGCCAAAGATGGGATCAGACCACTGTGCGATGTAGAGGCGGTCGAGACCATGGTGGATCAGATCGGTGACAGTGGGTTAGGAGGTGAAAACTCTCCTGTGGTGACAACCATAGTGGGAATTGAAGAATTCCCAGAAGGAGTAACAACATTTATTTCCATTGCTGCATGCAACATTGTCTGGTATAAGTAAGAATGAATCGGTACGATGATGGGTGCTAAAATATCAGTGGTGGAGGTTTCAACCAAACCAAAAGGTTGCGCTCCAAGGTCTAAAATGGTTGATTTCTCTGGATGTTGGTCAAGCAAAATTTCTTATGACCCGGATGCTTCAAAAGACCCTTGTTGGTCTAGCTTTCGCCTTAGTGGTGGCGGGGGTGGCTCCAGTGTAACCGGTGGTAGGCCAAGAAGCCTTTGTGACCGGCGGAGATCGTGATCCTCCACTGTGTGAGAATATCAAAGACACTCTAGGGTAGTCTAAATGTTCAAAAGTAACATACACTAAATAAAGTCCCTAGAAGATAAGATAGGCAAACACTAAATTAATTGGAAGAACAATTACAACAACCAACACTAGAGCAACTTACCGAGGCAAGTGAAACTTGAAAACGGAAGAACCCTCCGGGTATACTCTACAAAGCGTGGCCTAATGTTTGTCTTAGGTACCACGGTATACCCCTGGAGTCACCTGTGTATGTCGCTAAAAAAGATAGGCAACTAGGTTGCCATCACGCGAACAGTCACCAGGCAGGTACAGTCGAAAGTCGATTAGAACACAATGAGAAGGGTATCGAGCCCAAAACCTGTCAAGGGTATCGAAAGCAAGTGGTCCAGAAGACAACTGAGGATATCGAATGGATTTGAGACCCACAAAGCCCCGTGGCAAATGCAATCGACGGAATCCCAAAACAAGCCCTCTATATGTGTTCTCCACTATGATTGATCTAGCTTTGGAGGGGTTATCTCCGCTACCTTTCTGTACGCGACCTCATGGTTATCCCCTGTATTAGAGGGGGGTCCCGAATAACTTTCACGATACTGGAATTAGACACTCCCTAACTCAGACTCCAATGTTTGATTTTAAATGGCCTTAAAGAGTTTCCTCTCCAACCTAATCCAAGGCCCTAATCCTAAACTAGTTGGTTAACCCTACAAACATAAAAGTCTAATAAATTTTAGATTTAGCATTAATTTTATGGCTTGCCTTATGTCAAGGGGTATGAAAGTGAAACTGATGATGTGTAAAAGACGAAAGTAAAAATGAATAAAAAGCCAGAAACAAAAACTCTTACTTAATGCAAAATTTCAACAACTTTTCAAATTTTTTTTTTTTTTTAAATATTCTAAGATTTTGGACCTCAAACTCAAAAGGAATTTCACTCGACTATGAGCTACTTATGATCTAAGTAAACTGCAAAGAACTTATGAAATAAAAAAAAATCCCTAGTTAATGATGCAGAATCACACTCTTCAACCAAACAAGAAAATGAAAGAGATTTATTTTATTTTATTTAAATGATGATAAAGAAAAAAGGAAAAATACCAACAAGTAAAAGCCAAGAAAAAAAATTCTGGCCTAATCACAGATCGCAAAGAATCACTTCAAGAAATCACACACTAGCAACTTAAAAAATGACTCTCACACTTGTCTAAAAACCCTAAAAATTTCTTTTTTATGACAACTTTTAAATGAGAAAAAGAAAGCTAAGGATAAGATTAATCCTAAGCTACTGACTGCTAAGACAGAGATTCAAAAACCTGAGAGGTATAACTCTCATCAAGGGAAAGGATGGTTGTCTTACCCTCAACAAAAACAATCTTGCACAAGCACGCTACTAACAATCCAACAAAAAGCGTGTGAATGCGAGTTGCATAGAGCCAGAGGGCGTGTACATGCGGGCTGACCTTCTACAGGCCGCATGTATCTCTAAAACTCTAAAAACAATAACAGACAATCCAAACCAGGAAGAGACCACTGATATTGAGAACCAGGATCTCTTGAAGGCTTGGACACTCTTTTTAACAGAAAAAGAAAGCAATGTAAGGAAAAAAATCGTAAAACAAACCAATCTGAGACAAGGCTGCAAACAACCAAGACTTAGAAAGAATTCCAAAAAACCCCTGAGAATGTCTAATTCTGACAGGGAAGAGGATGACTACCTCAATTTTTTTTTTGGATTCTACACACGACTGCTACTTCTTCAACTAGCGTTTACACATGGAATTTAAGAGAGTAGGGTGTGGGTACACGCGTGCAGACCTTATGTAGGCCATGTGTACCTCTGTGGGTCTCGAAAAAACACAGTCAAGAAAGTAACAAAGACAACTGGTATGGAAAACCAGACTCTTTGCTAGCTCATACTTTGGAGAAACTTAAAAAAACAGGCAATAAAACCAGTCTTTTAAAACTACCCAAAAACAAAACAAAATTCCTAGGAACCCTAGAGACTTCCCCAGTATGGTCGCCAATTCTGTTGTAAGGGAAATCCCCTTACGGACTAGCAAAATGGGTTATCTTATGCATGCAGATATGACCGAAAGAAATCTACTTTCTACCTTCGTCCCCAGACTTAAACCCCATTCCTTTTCAGCAAATACATGGTTAGATCAACATACCTTGTTCCGGATGTTCAATGTCGATCCCCCTTCACGCTCGATCGCTTGTTGGTAGCTATCCTCTCAAGATTGACCTACGTACAAAACAAGAAACAAACTACACATGCATTTTACCTATAGACTAATGGGTTAGAGATTCAAACATATATTTACTGAACTATGAAGAACTCATATAGTGGGACGGGAAAATAATTTCTTTATTATTAACTGTAATGAATCAACTTACAATGTCGAGACCGGCCACTGCTCCGCGAATCCTGATCGTGGGCTCCTCTTCAAATGTCCTCCAAATTCTTTTCTTTGTATCTCTTCTTGCACAAGGATGGCTAAAAGGTTGGGACAATGGGAATATGCAATTGGGCAGAGTTTCTTTACTCTATTTCTCCTCCTCCAAATGGGACCCCTAGCCCTTCTTTTATAGGCTAGAAGAATCTAGGCATTTGGACAAACCCTCGACCATGCATGGCTGGGACTTTCAGTTAACTCACCCAAAGCTCTGTGTTCCATCGACAACTTTCCTTTTTTCGTTCTTTTGTCGGTCCATGCGGGTTGTTTTAATTCAACTAGTGTGTACATGCGTGCAGTAATGGAGTAGGGCACGTGGGCCCTTATAAAAGATGTTTTTTTAAAGAGTTGTTCAAAATTTATTTTGGCAAAGAAGGGATCTGAGATGGCCTGATGGCAGGTAAGCATGTATGGTGCAAATTAGGGTTATAACAATATCAGAGAGAACCTCCCATCAAAACAATTATCTTAAATATCCATATTCAAAGTCAAAATTGAAAGCTCAATATGATCGATCCCGGTGTGAAGCCTATTAGAAAGTAGTCCCTTTAGGCATATGATAAGAAATCCTAATCGATGTACTAAGCATCATTTTTTCCCTGCTCAACAAGAGATTGAACTTCTAAATAAAACTCTAATGAGAACTGTTCATGTCAAAACCCTCCAAAGAAAAACATACCCCAAGACTTTCATCTAGGAGAAAAGATTTGAGCATTGAAAAAGAGCATTCATATCTTTAAAGCATTGTCTTTCTATCATTTAGTGATAATAGAAAAATCTATACAATTCCATATCTCCAAGAATGTATATGAAAGCATTCAAATGAATTGCTAGCAGGCCATGAATTATTGGTATTACGCACTCAACTCCACTGAATAAGGTTTCACAGCTGCTTAAGCAGTAACCCTCATGGCTACCTCTCACTCAAAAACTAGATGCCATGCATTGTGATAATCATAAATTGATGTTATTCCCAGGTTTTCACGTGGGCAAACTGCATGTTGAAATGATGCAAGGTGACACTACTCGCTATTTCTTAAATATATATTATTTTTTCAATATGCAGTGGTTCTATTTCTGATAGCGTCAATATAGATTTTTTGTGAGTAATTTAATTTAAATATGGATACTCGAAATGCATGTGTGTAGGCCTGTAATCAACCATAACATCTCCAACATGTTATGGTTTGGTCAAACAAATGGTGAAGCACACACCGTAGCGTAAATACTAAAAAAGCAAAAAAAATGTTGACTTTAGCGGATGGAAATGAAAATAAGGTAAACCATTTGAATTTTAAAAATATATCATATTCCATACACAAGTTTATTCATTATAAACTTTGAAAAATAATAACATTCAACTTTTGTTTGAATGACCAAATTGAAATAAAATCATTTCAAAAATTATAAACTTTGAAAAATAATGACTCTCAACTTTAACTTTCTTTGAATCACTAAATTGAAATAAAATCATTTCAAAAGTTGAAAAATAATAAAGTTGAACAAATAAATTTAAATTCGATAACTTGGTTTCATAATAAAATAACATTATGTAATATTCGAAATATATGAAATATGGAAAAGAGGGTTCCACTAATGTACTCAAAATTCAAAACTTTACTATGTATATACAAACCAGAAAATATCTCTTTGGTTGGCTCTATTGCATTTTATCAATATTTAGTGGTAACGTTCTCCTAGCTAACTTACATATATATTTATTTTAAATTGGAAACTTGTAAATGTTAAATAGTGTGAAATTTATATTTATATTTTTTAATATTTAAATAAAAAATGAATTGTAATATTTAATTAAAACATATATCTATTTTAATTTAAAATATTTATATTTATTATTTTTTAAAACATATTATACATATTTTAAAATTTAATAATTTAAAATTATTTAAAATTTATTTTATTAATTTTCCATAAATTAATTTTTTTAACACAATTTGATTTATTAAATATTTATTTTTTATATTATTTTAGTTTTATTTTAATTATATATTTATATTTTTTAACATAATATGATTTATTAAATATTTATTTTTTATATTATTTTAGTTTTATTTTAATTATATATTTATATAGATTATTTATTTTAATTTTGAATTAGGCAGGGACTAGCTACTGCGTGGCTATCTCACTTGTTTTTTAATAACACTAATACTTGAGTAAGATTTGAATCATTTTCCCTTCTACATTGAATTGTCAATGGAGTGAGTAGTGATGACAAAGATGATCACCCTTGAGTTTAACTTTTCTTTATACAAAGAACAAATATATAATTATTTAATTTGCTATATCAAATTGTTTTTATGATTAAATAAGTTTGAAAAAAAAAATTATGGGTTAATAAGTTATGAAGATTTGCAATGTTTTTTTTTTTTTTTTTTAATTGGGGAATCGACAACTCACGGTTATCGTACTCACATGACACATGGTCGATACTTGTCCGCTAACACTATAACCCCAGGTGCACCACACAACCCGCAAGCATGGAACACAAGTAAATCGGGGTGAGAATCGAACATGAGACCTCATTTACATATTTCCTTCCATTTACACGACACTTGCCAATCGGTCTACACCCATGCGGGCATGAAGATTTGCAATGTTATAAATGTTTTGGAAATAAGATTTAATGCTCGAGTAAAATGGGTATTCTAAATAAAAGTGATTTTCATCCCCCCTTTATTTAGTCTTGTAAAGTTTACAAACTGTATTTACATTTAACCTCACAAAGTTTTCAAATTGGAGTCACTTCTTTTTGGTATTTAGATTCATTACATATCATATGTTCGACAACARAGGTATTCCAACAGAGGGTGAACACCTTCATTAACCACTCACACAATCAGATCAAAGATCAACACACTGATGTTTTTACATGGTAAGACCCCTGTGGGGAAACATCCAYGACCATAAGCCAATTTGACCACTTGATGCAATTTATTAATGCAAAAGAAAAATATTACAAGAGATTTACAAGAGAGTTTCTCATAATCAATCTTCAGCAAATGAACCTCCATGCTCTTTAAATATAAATCATGGACCAATCATGTGCTAAGCCATGGATCAATGTAGTTGTTAATATCGATGAGAATATAAGCTATCAGATCACTCTATGTCTGGAACATATCGTGGCCGTCAGATTACAAATGCATACTAATGCATACTAAAGAAACACACTTTAACCTAACGACACATTAGACCAAGTTGATCTTAACTAACTCCTAAGTGTCTAAATATTCTAACATCCCCCCTTAAGAACAACTTGGGATAGGATTGAAGGATTTACGAAGGAAACACAATAGGAGAAGGAAATAGTCACTAGATCCTATTCCCCCTTAATGACAACTTCTTGAACTCCTAACATAGATCACAATTTGGAAAACTTCGCTTCTCTAAGAGACTTCGTGAAATTGTCTGCAACTTGATGTTCTATGGGGAAAAAGAGCACTTCAATAACTCGATCATGAGTGATCTTTCTAATGAAGTGCATGTATATATCGATGTTGTTTTTGCAATGATGTTGAACTAGATCTTTGGAGAGCTTGATGGAACTCTGATTTTCACACCAGAGGGTGGTCGGATGATGCTACTAGAATCCAAACGTTGAAAGGATCTATTGAAGCCACAAGGATTCTCTACTTGCATTAACTGCTATTTGGTAGTCTACTTCTGTTGAAGAACAAGAAATAATATGTTGTTTCTTACAAGCCCAAGTGATAGGTCCAGAACCAAGGATGAAAACATAACCTGTAGTAGACTTTTGATCATCAAGGTCACCGACCCAATCCAAATTAGTGAAACCAACCAACAAAGGAGTCCCCCCTAAATTGTAATGTATCTCGAATTGACTTGTACCTGGGTAATACTAAAGTATCAATTTGGCTGCTTCCAATGGATTTCATGGGGTGTTTGCATATACCAGGAAACAAGATCAACAACAAAGGAAATATCGAGACATGTATGAGTCAAATATAAGAGGCTACCAACTAACTGATGATACAAAGTGGCATCAACTTTATAAGTAGTACAAGTGGCAACAAGTTTGACTCGATATTGGAAGAGAGAAGGGGTTGGTTTAGAATTATCTATGTGAAAGTGGTGAAGAAGGTCACAAGCATACTTAGACTGGGAAACAAAAATTCCTTCTTTGGTATGCAAAACATAAAGACCAAGGAAATAATCCAAATGGCCTAAATATGCCATTTCAAATTTCTTTTTCAGGATAGATTTCACACGGGTTAGAATTTTAGGGTCGCTATCAGTGAGGATAAGGTCATCAACATAAAGAAAGAGTATTATGAGATGGCTTCCTACTTTCTTGGTATATAAATTTGGGTCAGAATGACATCTAGAAAATTCGATGTCAAGAAGAAAGTTGCCCATTTTGGCATACCAAGCTCGAGGAGGTTGCTTAAAACCATAAAGTTATTTCTTAAGGAAAAAAACAAGTTTGGAGTCATTCTAGACATATCAAAGAGGTTGTTCCATTTAGATTTCTTCTTGCAAATCCTCATACAACAAGGAAGATTTAACATCTATCTGATGGACCTCCCATTTATGTGAGGCAACAAGAGCCATAACAAGGAGGATGTAATCATTTTGTCTACAGGGGGAAAAGTTTCATTATAGTCAACTCCTTCATCTTGGGAGAACCTTTTGGAAACTAACTAGGCCTTATGTCTTTCAACACTTCCATTTGATGCATACTTATTTCTTTACACCCTATTAGCACTGAGAGTCACCCTCAGATTGCGGGAGGATAACCTTAGTACCCATCAGAATTTTTGGTGGATGTTGGTTTTATATGAGTGGAGGTAAATGGACAAAACTCAATATATGAATGATGTTCAACATGGAACTGGACAAGAAATGCACAGGGAAGTGAGGGCCACATTAACTTCAGTCAGTGAATTGAGTTTAAGTGTGAGCAGAGGGAAGACCTAGTGAGAAAGGTGAACAAGACTATTATGAGCATAAGGATTTCAAGCATCTTGGAGAAGAAAAGCTCAGACTCAAGATCACTCTTGAGCTCAAGCTTCAGACACTGAAATATGTCCAAACAACATAGTCACAACAACACAATGATCAAACCTACATCACAATGCAGCTACAACAACTCAACTAGATCCTCCATGCCCGAGCCATTCAGTGTAAGAGGGAAAAAGATAACATGGGAGCTAACTAAAACTGGCCACGATGCCACTGTAATCAAACCTACATTACAACATCATAACAACCCTCGACTGGATCCTCCATGCTCGAGTGTTTTAACATAGTTTTTATAGAGAGCTGAAAAGAAGTTGACTTCTATTAACATGAAAGCATCAAATTTGGTACATAACTAGAGAACAGTTTTGGCATCAAAACATTACAAAATAGGGAGCTCTTCTCAACTAATTGGCAACCTGAACAAAATATCAAAATTACCTATTTATACTCAGACCAGTCCACCACTACCAAGTGTGTGACCTGGATACTACAGTCAAAGCCTTTCGACTACGCTTTCTTCTAACAGACTGAGCGTGCATCCCTCTGTCAAACGCGAGATCAGATCGGCCTGGGCCTGCAGAAAAATTTGTCCACAGAGGTACCTTGGGTTCACACCACTGTTTTCCATGGTCAACTCCTGCATATTTCTAATTACTAAGTGAGTCGAGGTTTGAACCACCCGACCTACCTTCCATTAACTTCTTTTCCTCGGGGACTTAATGAGACTTAAACCTCAGGGGGCGGCCACGTGCTACTCTAGGATAGGATGCCATAAAAACATGTGACTGTACGTCTGCTCAAAAGTGGTTTGGGTTCAGACCTCTTTTGGGCCCACAATCCACCACCTTTCACCACATAGCACTTTCTCCATACCATGGTTTCAATTGCAGGACTGCTCAAGAAAATTATCGCCTGAGCATGTTGTGTCCCCGCAAAGAACTGTGTCTGTAGATCTGGTCCTGATATGAGATCTGGTCACACCTACTAGATTTAGCACCACTTCCAAGCTTAACCGCCCGCCAACTTTAAAATCTGCCAAATTGTGCCCTGGGGGGGGACACTACTTTTTGACATTGAACAATAACACCTCCCGGAGGATGATTTGACGTGGCAGCCTGACGTCACCATGCTGATGTGTCAGGAAAGATAAGGTGACACGTGTCACTTGAAAACATGCTAGAGGCATGTCTAAGAATGATTGAAAAGTGCCACGTGTCAAAACCATAAGGGTGCCACCTATCTGTGCTGATGGTCGCCACACATTTGGCTCTTCGGGGTTCGAGGGATAGCTCTTGTTTACCTGCTCCTTCTTCAATGTGACCTAGGGTTGTGACCCTATGCAATTGCATGATTGTGGGCATGACCAAGGGTGGTTTGAAAGCAAATTTCTTTTGTCCCCACAATTCACCATGAACCGCCACGTGTCCCTTTCCCAAAATAGTGGTTCTGATTGCGGCCCGCCCTCAATATTTTAAAACCTGAGCTTCTTCCGACCCAGAAATTGAGCATGATTGTTGACCTCATGATATTGGATGAGGCTTCATGATCAATGACTCAAATATTCCCTTTTCAAATCAATGGATTAGATCTTCCCCTTTCGAATCGACGACTGAGATTTGTTTCGTGATTCGGGATTCAGACTTTTCAAACCTTAGACCTATTTTTCCTCTGAGAAAATCCCCTGGAGCCATGGATCTGATGACACATGGCCCTTGCTAATCAATGACCGATATCCCTTCGGGTCTCCAGATTCTGGAGAAATCAAATCTCAAACCTCGTTTTCCTTCAGTTCTTTTACCCAGAGCTGGTGATTTGTTGACGTGTGTCCTCTTGAATTGAACAACAGAGACTGACTTCAGACCTTTATCTGTAATTCATGGATTTATGCCACATGTCCCTTGGATCCTCCTTCAAGTAAATCCTCCACAACACTGGATCAAATGACACTTGGCTATCGCAGATCGATGACTGAAATCCCTTCGAGACTTTAGGCATCGGAAAAGTCAAATTTCAACTTTGTTTGCCTCCAAAACAAACCTCTGAAGCCAAGGATATGGTGACACATGGCTTATCACATACTGATGACTAAGATCCATTTGGGACTTCGGGACTTCGGGCCTTCGGTAGCTTTAACACTCTAGGACTTTGATAGCTTTAACACTAAGGGATCCACCTCCACATGTCTTCCTTCTTTAGATGGCTTAGATCATTTTGGGAGTTCGGGCTTCGAATCTTTGGGAACTTGGCATGTTTCTCATTTCAAAACTCCTGAAGAAAAATTCCCGAAGTGACGGATCTGATGACGCATGGCTTCTTGATTTGGACGGTTGAGATCCATTTCAGGACCTTTAACATTTTAAGGCTTTCGAATATGCTACTGCGAAGATCGACGGCTCCTGTCGATTTGAGATCAACGGTCCATAACTACTTCGAGAGTCCAGGCCTTGGCTCTTCGGGAGTTTCACACCCTTCTTTCTTCGAACCTCTCAAAGCTCACTTCCCCAAACACTTGGATCGGATGCCAGCTCTCCCCTTTGAGATCAACAACTCATGCTCTCTTTAGGCCTTGGGACTTCGGACCTTTTACCCTGGCACTATACTTCGTGCGATTTTGACATTCCGAAAGCCTATGAGCCACTGATCTGAACTGCTCCTGGAACCTATGCCACTGAAAGATTAAAACTACCTGCTACTTTTAAGCCCGAAATGGGCTACTTTGAATGTTTCACTTTGTATCCATGGTAGCAACTTGCGTGAACAAGGATTTGGACGACTGGTTGTGGGTTGGGAAAACAGGGAGACCAGTGACTAAAAAAGGATATGAGTGTTCATCCTTGGAGAAAAATAGAGGGGCTTGGGGCCGTGATTTCTTTCGGTTAATATATTGAGGGAGACCAAGGCACAAAAACGAACAAGGAAACATAGAAGACAAATTTACACGCCGAAAGGGGAAAAACTTAATACTTGTCGATTCGAAAATGATAGAGACAGGGAAAAATTACAGACTCGAGTATATCGACACACACCTAAGGCCCTTGGAAACCTTATGTGATAACATTTGGCTCCACAGTGGATGGCATGCTCCCTGTGAGCTTCCAAGAACATGCAGCTCTAGTGCCTTAGCTGTTGGGCTATGGATTCTAGCTCAAAAATTTCACTGAAGAAAATGAGGAGATATGTACACTACTCTACTAAAAATGAAAACAAACACATGGGCTCCAGAAGGAGCGTATTTATGTACACTCCTAGACTAACTGATTTTTACAAAGTTCTAGGTGAAAGTGGAATTCCACCAGAGCTAGTCAAGTAAACTCCTAACTGAAAAATTATTTACTCTGTCACTAATCAATACAAGATAATGAAATTGTGATAGCAAATCAATTACATTTTTTAGTCCTCCTCCTAGTGCTAAAGGTAAGATAAATTTTGGAGGTTCAATACCTGGTAAAAATGTCACTCCATGTACTGCCCTATAGGGTCATAAAATAGGTGACAAAACCTACTGGGTTGGTAACATAAAACATGCTTTGTCTTACGATTGCTCACCTCTGGTTGAATGTTTGTGGAAAGCACAGGTGAATGAAAGGCTGATGCAGGATGTTGATCCACTTTTTCTTTGTCTTCTCCGATAACATCTGCTAGATGAGGGCAATGGATCTCTTCATGTATATTAGTGAGTGGATGCTTCTTTTTAACATGATTTTGAATTTCATCTGCACACCCAGGATGGATGATTTCCACATCAGAATCTGATTCATAGCCATCATACACAGGTTGGTTTCTTCCCAAGTCAACAAAATATGATTTAGGGATCTGCTCTTCTTCATTCGAATACTCGTCAAAGATAGGTGAGTGCACAACTCTTTTATTTTGCACAGGAAAATGAGAAACCTCTAGATTCTTGTCTTCAATCCCAGGTGAAAATACATCATGGGGAAACTCTTAAAGGAAAAGAGAAGAATCCTCCTCCACAATCATCTCTTCTTTTAAATCTAAGACAGCAGGTGTACCAGGGGCAGAATATAATGCATCTATGGCTATGCAATCATCAATGTTATCATCAATCATATATGGAAGGCGTTCTTCTTGGGAAATATAAAGAGAAAAGATTTCATCCACAACTACAAAATACTCGCATTTGTCCTTAATTTCTCTTTTAATCATATCTTCACCAGATTCATCACACGAGAAAGACTCTATCATCTACTGGATGTAGAATGAAAACTTCTTACAACAACAACCCAAAATAATATGAAACAGGTAACTCTTATCGTAATATGCATTGAAAGAATTGTGAAGATCCTTCAAAGAATGGATACTAGCAGTAGGGAGAGATTTACACCAATCACGAGCATCTCCCTCCAAATAAAATTTGAACATCTTGATCAAGACATCCTCATGAACAAATTCATGCTCAAGCATGCATCTATGAAAATTGAATAAGTGCTTATCGGGATCGTCATGCTCGCTTCCTCTGAATCTCGGAAGATAATCATCCCATTCATTTCTATCCGACACTGGATGTGGATAACCAGCTATGGCTGAGAAATTGAAAGGGGAAAATATCAAAGCCAAGATAGCCAAGAGATGTGGCTCCCTCTTTTCTCCTTCATGGTTCTCCCCAGGGTCAGATTCACAATCACCAAAAACATGAACCATGGAGAAACTCTTCTCTCCATCATATTTGTTGTGATATCCATCAACAATAGTTTGTTCTTGGTTGGTATCCGACATCACTTCTTCATCATAAGCAGGGATTCCAAGAACATCTTCTTTCCAAACACTATCTCTATACTCCTCACAACAGTTATGATAGATTAACTCAGAGGAATAATATCTTTGATAGTGAGCATTGAAAGCTGCATGAAAGTGTTCCAGGGAGGAGATGCTAGCAGGGGGCAAGGAGTGATACCACTCACGAGCATCTCCTGCTAATGAGTACATGAACATATTTAATAACACATCCTCGTGATGTATCTCCCACTGATGCATGAGTTCATGAAACTCACGGAGATGCTTGGCAAGGTTGTCATCTTTATGTTCTCTAAATATGGGCAAAAAATCACCCCACTCATCAATAGTAGGAACAACATTTGGAAAACCAGGAACAACAAATAAATTGAAAGGAGAAAACCTTCGAGCCAAAATGGCATCCATTTGAAAATATGACTTCTTAAAACTGTGGAGTCACCACTGGATTCTTTAAAAATGGAGTCGCTAGGTGAATGATATGTAGTCTGAAAGTGTTTGGTATTTGTTCACCATCAAAGACCAGATATGATCGTTGTCATTCTTCCAGGTAACTTTTCAATCCGGGACAACGACTAAAATCCTTCTCGAGAAATCTTTCCTTTCTTTATAATCTTATTTGGGTTAGCTTCAGGTGTAGCCAGAGGAAATTGTGGAGGAGATTTTGTGTGTCTGCGTTTCAAAGCCACGACTGAAACAATGGATTTGTCAGGTGCAAGCTACAATCTTCAAGTCACTGATATCTGATGCACCTTCAGAATCATAATTTTTTTGTCGTTCTTACCCAGGGACATGTTTTCAATTTGTTCCTCAGTAGCGACACCAAGAATGTTAGCATTGAGAGTCACCCTCAGATTGCGGGAGGATAAGCCCAGTACCCATCAGATTTTTTGGTGGATGTTGGTTTTATATGAGTGGAGGTCAATGGAAAAAACTCAATATATGAATGATGTTCAACACAGAACTGGACAAGAAATGCACAAGGAAGTGAGGGCCACATTAAATTCAGTTGGTGAATTGAGTTTAAGTGTGAGCAGAGGGAAGACTTATTGAGAAAGGTGAACAAGACTTCTATGAGCATCAAGCTTTCAAACAACTTGGAGAAGAAAAAATTAGACTCAAGATCACTCTTGATATCAAGCTTCAAACACTGAAATATGTCCAAACAACACAATGATTGAACCTACATCACAATGCAGCTACAACAACTCGACTGGATCCTCCATGCCTGAGCCATTCAGTGTAAGAGGGAAAAATATAACAAGGGAGATGACTAAAACTGGTCACGCTACCACTATAATCAAACCTACATTACAACAAAATAACAACCCTCGATTGGATCCTCCATGCTCAAGTGTTTTAGCACAGTATTTACAGAGAGATGAAAAGAAGTTGACTTCTATTAACATGAAAGTCTCAAATTTGGTACATAACCAGAGAACAGTTCTGGCATGAAAACATTACAAAATAGGGAGCTCTGCTCAACCAGTTGATGACCTTAACAAAATATCAAAACTACTTATTTATACTTGTTTTCCTTTGGTTATGAAATTAAGCGAAGATCAAGGAAGAAAAGGAAAAATGTGAACTGCGTGAAAGACACAGTGACTATTACTGGTTCGAAGTGAGAAAAAGATCAGAAAAGACGGAGAAAAGTAAAAGGAAGCAAGTTGTTGGATGAGGAGATCAAGGATGACAGATCAACAAGGAAGAAGGATCGTGGACAACTCAACATGCATAAAGGCCACTATTGGATGCTTTGGAGCACTGTGTAAGAAAGAAGGAAAGACAAGTTGGCGAAGCCATGAAAATGCAGGTCAAGTGACCTATGGTTTTAGATACCTAGGGTTTTTGTATCTAGGGTTTTAACACTTAGGTTTTAACCTAAATGTGTCCGAGAAATATTGTAGTGTATAAATAGAGGTCTAAAGGACCTGTGATGGTTGGATGTTATTGTCATCTTTGTTATCATGTGATCGAGTGAGGATTATTGTGTGAGAGAGAAGTGATGAGTGTAGAGCCTTCTAGGATTGTAAGATCTTCAGCTAGGTACGAATATCAACCCTATAGCTGGGTGCATAGGAAGAGGAGAGATAGAGAGAAGAAGAAAGAAGATCTGCTAGCTAAGAGCGCAGACGGGAAATGTATGCTTCACCTTAATATATTATAAAGCACAGTTCTGTGGACGTAGCCCTAGAAAGAGGGTGAACCAAGTATATTTTGTGTTGTGTGTGATTCATGCTCTATTCTTTTTCATTTGATATATTGTTATTTCATTACTATGTTAGATCGGATAGATAGTCCTGTGGAGTAGATCTGAACTGGTAATTGATATATGAATGTTGTATTGTTCTAGTATTAGATCCACTTGATATTCGCCTTGGTTGTAGACATCTCTGTCCTACAACCCCTCCATAGCTGCTTTGGGTGAGACTGCATCTTCTTCACAGGTGTTGCCAAAAGGGACAGTATTTAGGGCTTGTTGGTGCGCTCTTGGAGTTGAACCCTGGGTCTGCCCTTGTGCTAAAAAATGGTTCCATTTCCGAGACAAGAATATTCTTGAGGGAATGTCTAGGTGGTTCCCATCAAAGACAGAGATTCAGAAGTGGATAGAGGATCAAGAAAAGGAATTTGCTAAATCCCAGAACAAGAACCATAATCTTAGTATAGGAGGTCTTCAAGAGAGTCGATAATGCTGTGTCAAGAGCAGTAGATCACTAGTTTGATAGCACCCTTGGAGGGTACATCACTGAGTTTGTTGTTGACAAAGTAGATTCATATAGCCAAGACAAGAGATATTTCTTCAAGGGGACCAGAGGAAAAATTTTACACTTTCTAAAGTTGAAAATCAAGATTCTATTACATCAGAAGAACATCTTGAAGATACAATAGATTGGTTGGATTTGAAAAGGCTAATGTTCAAGAATTCAGACAGCGACAACGACACAGAGGCTAGACATACGCGTAGTGGGAGAGTGTTCAGAGAATTTCATACTGTGAACCTATTTAAGCAGAACTATGAGGATGAGGGTTTTTATAGTGGAGAAGAGGCAGATATGACAGACGAAGAGAATTCAGAACCCGCCAGGGAAGAGGAAGGGAAAGCTAAAGAGCCTCACCGGGAAGAGATAGAAACTTCGGGAACTAGGCTGACTGTCGAAGTAATTACTATTATCCCTCCTGTTGATTCAGTAGCATTAGGAAATCATAGTAATCCAAGCCAGAAGTGTTGAAAAGTAAATTAGACACATGTTTCTTTTTGAATTTTCAACACTCCCTCTCAACAAGAAAGGGATTATCCTTCACCCCAATCCTGTCTCTATGATATTCAAATTTTCTCCTAGTGAGTGCCTTCGTCAGAATGTCTGCATCCCGATCTTTCATAGGAATGTATTGAAGCAACATGATCTTCTGTTGCACACAATCTCTGAGATGATGATATCGAATATCTATATGCTTATATCTGTCATGAAACACATGATTAATCGAGAGTTTAATGCGACTCTGATTATCACAATAAATCACTATCGGATCTAAGTGAGAACCAAACAAACCAACCAAGATCTTCCTCATCCAGATAGCCTCACATGCAGCTTGTCTCACTGCCATGTATTCCTCTTCTGCTGAACTAAGTGCCATAGATCTCTGTTTCTTGCTGTACCAAGAAACAGTTGTAGATCTGATACTAAAGATCCCTCCTGATGTGCTCTTTCTGTTTGTTGGGTTGCCTGCCCAATCTATATCCATGAAGCCATGCAACTTCACCTCATCCGTCTGTCTGTACCATAATCCATACTCATATGTTCCCTTCATATATCTCAGGACATGCTTCCCCACCTTTCAAAAGAGTTTGGTAGGCTTAACCATCGCATGACTTAGCTGGTTAACCTCATAGAAAATTTCCAGTCTCGTGTTCACTAAATACATTAGCGAACCTACTAACTATCTATAGACAGTAACATCCACTACCTCTCCAGAAGTAGCATCCTCTTTCCTCCAATTTCCTAGAAGAGGAGTATCCATGGGTTTGCATCCCTCCATGTGAAACTTACCCAGTATCTCCCTGGTATACTTGCCTTGAGACACAAAAAGTTCACCATCTCGCTGCCATATTTCCAAACCAAAGAAATAATGAAGAAGGCCCAAATCCTTCATCTCAAACTCCTTTGCAAGGTCCTCCTTGCATGAGTGTATCAGCTGCTCATCACCAATCAATATTAAATCATCAACATAAAGCACAATGATTAAAAGATTACCCTCCACCACAATTTGGTATAGGTTTGCATCCGCTTCACTTTTGGTGAAGCCCAATCTGGTGAAATAACTGTCTATCCGAGTGTACCAAGCACAGGGTGCTTGCTTCAGCCCATACAGTGCTCTCTTGAGTCTGCACACATGCGACTCTCTATCAAAGGTCTAAAAACCTTCTGCCTGCTCAATGTACATTTCTTCCTCAATGATCCCATTGAGGAATGCAGTTTTAACATCCATCTGATGAATGTGCCAGCCCATCTGCGCTGAGAGTGCAAGGATGGATCTTATGGAAGAGTACCTAGCGACAGGTGCAAAGGTCTCACCATAATCTATCCCCTCAATTTGTGAGAAGCCCCGGGCCACAAACCTAGCCTTGCATTTCTCCACACTCCCATAAATAGATTGCTTTACCTTGTAGATCCATCTTGAACCTACCACTGATTTATCAATTGGTCTTGGGACAATTTCCCATACACTGTTTTTGACAATGGAGTCATACTCCCCTACCATAACATCAACCCAAGTGGGGTCCTGCACTACTTTATGAAAGGAAGATGGTTCAATCACAATACATTTTCTCATGAGATCCATGTATCCAGCAAATTGATCAGGAGATTGTCTCTGCCTGTGCTGTGAAATAGGGACTCCTATATTCTGTGCAGCATCTAGTCTCAATCTATCAGCTTTCGTGGTGCGCTTTCTTCCATTTCTGATGGATGGCTCTACTTGAGTGGTTTCCTCCACTCTATGAGCCTCTTCATGTGGCTGATCCACATCTAGAGACTCATCCTTGGGAACCAACATTTCCTCTTATGCATGCAAGTCTAGCTCCCTCTCAAGCGACAACCGCATGGCTTTCCCCTCATCGAATTTTATATCCCGTCGCATAACAGTCATCTTACTGTTTGGAAAATACACACGATAATTATGGGGTGTTTCTGTGTACCCCAAAAATATCCCAACTTTAACAGTTGGTTCGAGCTTCTTCCTGGTATCCTTGTTTACATGCACATAAACAGATGAACCAAAAATTTAAAAATGAGAAACATCAGGTTTCTTACCAGTAAAAGCTTCTTCAGGTGTACTCATGCCAAGTACTCTATGAGGACAACGATTCTGCACATAAACTGCAGTATTGCATGCTTCTGTCCACAAATGCAATGGTAGGCCCTAATCATGCAACATTGCTCGTGCTGCACCCACGATCATTCTGTTCTTCCTCTCCGCAACCCCATTTTGCTGTGGGTTATGAGGCGCTATGAGTTCTCTTCGAATTCCTTCTCTGCTGCAGAATTATTTGAATTCCTTAGAGATGTATTCTCCACCATTATTGCTCCTTATATCTTTCACTTGCTTCCCCAACTCTTTCTCCACCAATGCTTTAAACTCACAAAACTTTGAGAATGTTTGATCCTTCTTCTGCATGAAGAATATCTAGCATTTATGAGAAAATTCATCAACAAAAATAACATAATACCTGTGTTTTTCTATTGAAACAACTGAGAATGGTCCACACACATCCGTGTGAACTCTCTCCAGGATTACCGAAGCACGGTTCTCCTTTTCATGAAAGGTGGAATTTACATACTTCCCCAGGGTGCACCCCTTGCACTGATCTGACTGAGAAAGTGTTCCCCTTGGAAGTCCAGTAGATATTTGCTACATGATATTCAAGGCTCCATGATGAAGATGGCCTAATCTATTGTGCCATAATTCACCCTCATCCCGACTCACCACTATTTCTGCCTTGCCTATCATGGCACCACAACCATCTACCTGCAACATGTAGAGATTCTTAACTCAAATGCCTATTTTCTTGACTTGACCTATTGCTTTATGTTGCAGGTAGGCTATACCACTGCTAAAAACAACATCATAGCCTCTGTCCTCCAACATTGCGACTGAGACCAAGTTTTTCTTCAGACCTGGAACATGCATAAAATTTTTCAATTGAAATGGTTTACCTGACTCCCTCTGAAAGGTAATGGTACCAATACCAGTTGCACTGTATTTTCCATCATCGCCCATCTCTATATGCATTATGAGATCTTTCTCCTCCAAGTTAATGAAAGACTCTCTATCTCTCATCATGTGGAAGGAAGCGCCACTATCCAAATACCACACCAATCCCGATGCACTTGAAGCCATGCATGCGATCAAAGTGAAGTCAAGCTCAAATTGTGAGACAAGAGCCTCACCAGTTGCAGCTCCAGCAACCGTCTTGTTCTTCTTCTTCTGCGGACAGTTAGTAGCGAGATGCCCATGTTTGTGACAGTGAAAACACTTCACTTTGGACAAATCTAGCTTCTTGACTTTAGACTCGGAATTTGATTGGAATTTCTTCCCTTTCCCTTTCCTTGCCTTGGCAGTCAAAGCACAATATTCTTCATCATCACACTTTGATGAAGATCCATCTCTGGTATTCTGCCTGAAATCCTCTTGCACCAGATCCGACCATAGTTGTTCCCAATCCGACAACTTTTCCCTTCCATTGATAGAGTCTTGATAACTGTGCCAACTCTTAGGAATCCCTAGGAGCACCAAGCTCATCAAATCATCAGCAAAGACTGTTATTCCCACACTTCCAAGCTCATCCCGACATTGGACAAACTTTGTGAGATATTTTGGAATGGTTTCTCCTTTCTCCATATTAATATTCCTGAGTTTATCTTTGAGCACCAATTTCCTATGGTCGCTGCTATTTTGGAACAGATCTGTCAAAACATTCCACATTGAATATGGTGTGGTTTTCCCATGGATACTTGAGACAATGTGGTCTCATACTCCCTCCAACAGAATCCTCCTCGCCTTCGCCACTTTCTTTTGCCATGCATCAAGATTTGCAGTGTCTGTCACATCCGGCTTAGGAACATCTGCGTCAATGTAACCCTTCAAGCCATTGTATTCAAGCACTGCCTCCATCCTGTCCTTCCAAGCAATGTAGTTAGAGCTGCCCTCGAGTGCATACTCCAACCTCAATCCATTGAAAGACATTTCAATCTTGAATCAAGTGTCACACCAAGAAAATCTTGCCAATTTGAATGTTATGCAACCCAAAACTCAACCCCTTCACTTTCCCCTTGCCCTGGGAGGTTCACACCCCACCTGAGAGCAACCCGAGGGAAGTTCGCACCCTGCCTGTGTATAGCCTACGAACTTTCCTGTCAAGTTCGCACCCTGCTAGTTTATTTACCTGTGAGAATGCTCCAGAAGTTCACACCCTGCTCCACTGTTAGGGTGAGGGAAGTTTGCACCCTGCTAGTGTATTTTCCTGCGAGAATGCCAATGAAGTTCGTACCCTGCCTTTATCTAGGGTGCGAGAATTACTGTTCTCACCTAGCTAAAGGCGGGACCTGCGAGAATGAAATTATGTTCGCACCTCACTTCCGTGACTCCGTGGCCTCCGTGGCTCTGATACCATGTAGAAATTTCAATACAAATTAATGTATTCCTGTGATTCTCCTGATCTAACAAGTTCTGCTATTGTTAAATATAGAATCGCTTCTACTATTACTTTTGCGAAAGCAATTAAACCACGATCACAACCACAATGCACAAAGTGAAATATCAATAACACACAACAAAGAAGTTTTACCGGGAAAGCGTAAAGCTAAAAACCCCACTATCATATATTATGTATATCATGAATCATGAAACAATCTCATACAAAACTCTAATCCAAGAGCTCTCAGTACAATACAATCGCCTCACACTGTCATACACAAATTAGCAAATACATGCGCCAATTCCTTTGTTCAGACAGTGTGAGACGATTGTATTGTACTGAGAGCTCTTGGATTAGAGTTTTGTATGAGATTGTTTCATGATTCATGATATACATAATATATGATAGTGGGGTTTTTAGCTTTACGCTTTCCCGGTAAAACTTCTGTGTTGTGTG
>ML857411.1:13888-27002 GCA_009831015.1 Picea engelmannii
GTTCTCATCTACTGTCATATAGTCTTCATAACAAACATCTGAGAGCATCCTACATAGAAACAATGTTATGATAAAAACTGTATCATCTGGGCCAATCTTTCACTCACGTCTGTGAGATCTGAAAGAATGTATGCCACCATAGTAGTCTTCATCTGCATTGAAACAATGTTATGATAAAAACTGAACCATCTGGGCCAAACATTCACTCACGTTTGTGAGATCTGAAAGAGTGTCTGCCCTCAGTAAATAATATCAACATCAATCATCTGTGCCAATCTTTCACTCACATCTGTGAGATCTGAAAGAATGTTTGCCCTCATTCTTCTCAACCAAGGAAGAAGGATTGTTTCTGATTTCTGAACGTGGACCATTTCCCACCCTGGGCCATTCTTCCGACACTAAACAAAGTGTAACCTAGAGAGAATGAGTCTGCCCTCGAGAAATGCTTGGACCATTCCTTACCCTGGGCCATTCCTCCGACACTAAACAAAGTGTAACATGGAGAGAATGAGTCTTCCCTAAGGAATGACTGTCCTGGACTATTCCCCACCCTGGGCCATTCCTCCGACACCAAACAAGGTGTAGCCTGGAGAGAATGATTCTTCCCTCGAGGAATAACTGTCCCTGATTGCTGAGCCTGGACTACTCCCCACCCTAGGCCATTCCTCTGACACGAAACAAGGTGTAGCCTGGAGCGAATGAGTCTTCCCTCGAGGAGTAACTGTCCAGACCATTCCACACCCTGGGCCATTCCTCCGACACTAAACAAAGTGTATCCTAGAAAGAATGAGTCTGCCCTCGAGGAATGTCTATCCTGCATCAACCTCCAAACGGACGATTCTTCGAAACTGCTCACAACTGTGAACTTCGAAAGAATGACTACCCAGCGAGGCAGACCATTTTACTTGACCACTACTCAGAGTGACTGCCAAGAAGAATGACTGTCCTAGACCACTCCCCATAAATGGGAAGTTATTGTCTATGATACATCAACAATCAGTCTGCCTCCCATGTTAACTACAATGGGAAGCCACTGTCCATCAGAAATCTCAATCCACTTTTCGAACAGGAAAGCATCTGTCCAATCTGGACTATTACAAAGATAAATGCTCCCTCCTAACTGGAGAGTTATTTCAATCACAAAAATAAATGTTTGCGTACCTTCTTCTGGCTTGGAGAGTCTTCCCTTTTGGTTAATAGAGTTATTTCCATGAGATCTAGCTTGAGTATGCATGTCCTTTCATATTGGATAGAGGCTTTACCAAAATGTATGCTTATCTGCTCATTTGTGGAGATATGTATTGGAGAAAACATTTTCTTCTTTCTGGACTTCATCATGGGTAGTGTAATGCTTGTACTGTAGTCTGGAACATTGTGAAGGCTTCTTGTAGATGTGAACAATAGAGTATATCATAGTTGGAGAACTGGAACATATCCATGTGGTACTTCTTCTGTCATCATGAGATCTGATCTTCTGAGTAGTCATATTGATGTTATAGGAAATCTTCACCATGCTTCTTCTGTGCACTGGAGGTTCTCAGCCAAGTTGTCTTCTTCTTGTTTGCATACAGGAGTATCTTTCTAGTATGCTTCAAAGTCTTGAGACTGCTCTGCATGCGCTCTTTACTCAATTTCTTCTGGAGAACATTCTTTGCATTCATCTGATGTAAAATTCTGTCTCATGGATGTTTGCGGATGATATAATGACTTATATAGAGATAAGTCTGGTGTACTGGAACAATCAATCATCATAGTCTTCTCCCTCCATCTGAGAGAACTTCTGGTTCTGGATCTCGCAATACTTTCGTTTATAAATCTTCCATACACTGTCCTTCATCACAATTCTTCTTCTTGATTTCCTTTTGGTGGGTTCATATCAGGCTGGTAATGACTGGTTGTTATGGAATCTTCATGTTCTTCTTTAGCTTTTGGGTTCATGGAGTTTCTTCTGGATTCCATGCTCTAGAGATTCCACTTCTTCCGTTCATCATCGTTTCACAGATCTGGATGGTNCAGACTCATAACTTGTCCAATGTTTCTGACTGAGAAGAGATTAGTTAGGGCATCATACATCTTCTTCAATGAGTCAAGATGGGAGATGTAGGGTATCAAGTGGTCTTTTATGGAATCCACTATGATACTCATGGCATTGATGTAAACATCTTTGAAATTCTCCATAGCTGCAACATTCTGTGGTTCCTTCTCTTCTCCTTCTTTGAACTCTGGCTTCACGATATTTCCTTTCACAATGTCCAACACTTTATTCTTAGCAAGGATGAGGTCAATCCTTGTCTTCCATGCTCTGAAGTTGGAGGCTCCTTCTAGATTGTTCTCAGACTTCATAGAGTTTTTCATGGCTTGCTTGACTTGGCCAAACCCTAGATTTGACCAGAAATCCAAACTTCACGTCTTGGCCTTCTGAGTGTACTAGGAGATGTGTTGGGCTATGGTGCACTGATCTATGTAGAGATTAGGTCAATATCGTCACTTAAGGTGCCTCAACAAGAGGTTTAGGGTTTCTGTAACTGCTTCTGCTGGTAACCCTAGCTGCAGTGCTTTTGGAAGCTGCTCCTGCTAGTAACCCTAGCGGCAGTTCCTCAATGAGCTCAATATCTAGCGGTTATGTTTCCTTCCAGCGTTTTATGCTGAATGAAGGGGTGTGGGCCCATAACATATTAGAATATAGAAGATGGTGTGCTCATTTTACCACGACGATACCCTCGTCTCCCAACCACAGGCCGAAGCCTCCCTCCGAGCACCTTAAACTTGACCTGAGAATTCCTCCGGAAGCAAACCCTAGGCTAGATAGCCAAACAAAGAGCAACGCATCTCTCCCTAAGGATAGCGCATAAAAAAATGCTGATCAGATAGTCCAAACCCTAGCCAAGAGATATCCAAGCCAAATACTGAAACTTGTTGCTGCTGCAGCTGCACCTACAACCCTCCTCCAAACCTGCGCACCAGCTGCAACTGCAGTGCGCACCAACTGGGAAAACTGCAGTCCTTGGATATGACAAATGAGAAACTGGCGCCCTATATTTATAGTAATCCTGCCAGTTTATTGGGGCCGACTTCTCCTTCTAGGTAGGTGTTTTTTCAGTATATTATTATTAATTCTGGCCGACTTCTTCTCTTGGAGGCTAATAGCCTAATATAAATTATATTCTTGAGCCGACAAGGCTTCTAGGGTTATTAGCCAATTCATTAGGGTTTCTCTTGCTTCCCGAAGTCTTCTATTCTCATCAGGTTCACATGTAGAGGTAAATACCTCCCGCAACTACCATAATATTAACACTATAGACATCATGTTTGACAATTTCCCAATAAGCTTTGAAGAACTCCACTATGAAACCATCTGGGCCTGGGGCTTTTCCGTTGGGCATTTTCTGGAGTGCTTGGTTTATTTCTTCCTCCGCAGTGGGTTTGATCAGGTTGCAGTTTTGTTCATCTGTTACTAGGCAAGGGATATGTTGGATTACCTTTTGTATGGCCTCCATTTTATCTTGGTTAGGTTCCTGGTCTATCCCGTGGAAGTGGTTTACCAAAGTTGTTTCAATATCCTTATGGGATTATCTTTCTATGGCATTCTGGTCTCTTATCTTCACGATTTTGTTGTGGGCTCTTCTGGCCATGGTTGTTATATGAAAAAACTTGGTGTTCCTTTCTCCTTCCTTTAGCCATATGATCCAGGATTTTTGTTTCCAAAGAGTTTCTTCTTTCCTTCACCCTTCATCCCAATCTTGGGTCATCTGGATCTCCTCCTTTTTCCAGTCCTCATTGCAGCCCTCCAAAATGAAAGTTTCCCGGAGCATTTTCATTTTTCCTTCAATTTTGTTCTTCTCTTGGCTTATATTCCCAAAGGTGTCCTTGATCCACTCGTTGAGACTATATTTGATATGTTTTAGTTTCTTGTAGAGTTGGAACATCCTTGTCCCTTGCTCTGGTTTCTCCTCACACCACCACTGTTTGATATTTTCTTTGAAAGACAATTGTTCCATCCAGACTTTCTCAAATATGAAGGGTTGGTTTTTTGGTGTGGTCTATAAGTTGGCTTCTAGTTGTACTGGCCAGTGATCAGATCCACCCCATGATAGAATTTTGTGGTCTTGGGTTAGCCCTTGCATTATGATTGACTCTAACACTAAGAATATATCGAGTCTTTGCAACTTGATGTTGGATCATTCTCTTATTGTTCTAGGTGAACTGACCATTATTGGTTTTCAGATCTACCATCTCTGATGTGTCTATGAAATTTGAGAACTCCTTCGCATCTCTATCCAATCTTCTTGTACCTCCTTTTTTCTCCGCAAGTGACGTGATGATGTTGAAAACCCTAGCTAGGATCCAGTGGAGGTTGTTTGATCAGTTTTTTAGATTATCTAGGTCTCTTATCATTCCACACCTATCCTCTGAAACCTAAGGTCCATACACATTAGTGCACAAAATTTACTCTGTGTTCCCTATGAGTTGCATGAGGACCGTAAGGGTATTCCTTGTCGCTTCCGCTGCTATTAGGATTAGTACTTATGGGTTCCACACGGTGAGGATACCCCTTACCATTTTTTGGCTTCCAATAGCCACCATATTATACTTGCACCATTGTTTTTGACTTATTGTTTCCATTCTATCTATATTACACTTGGTCTCTTGAATAAAGAAGAGATCTGGTTTCTCCTGTTTTAGTCTACTTCTACGGATTGATTTCTTTCTTGGGCTGTTTAGGCCTCTTATATTCCAAGTTATAACCTTCATTTTAAACTTGCGGGGGGGAGTTGGGAAAGATTTTTTTGATCTTACCCAAGTTTATCAGTAGTGCTCCAAGCTCTTGCAGTGCTACGCTATTGGATTTCCTACCCTTTTTCCTCCGCGTCTTCTTATCTAAGAGTTGTGGTTGTACCTCGCCGGATTTAACTCCTATGTGTCCAATATCCCCATGTGTGCTCTTTAGGCCTCCATCTTTGGCTTCCTCCCTTAGGAGGAACAAGTACTAGATGCAATCAAGTTGATCTGTTGGTACATTGTCTACTTCCTGTCTTTTCCATTGCTCCAGTATGTTCATGAGATCTATTCCTTCCTTCTCCACCAGGTCTCTGAGTTTCAAATATTTTGTGCTTACTTCGCTTGGTGTCATTTCCACCTCTCCTTCTGCATATTGCATGGGGGTATTGTCATCTCTAATTTCCCCTTCCATCGGAGTTAATCATCTTCCATGTTCCTTATGGTTGTTTGGTTGGTCGGTGGGCTCGTTTGGTGTTTTTTCTCGGACTTCCTATTCTTTTACTGTATCCTTCCTGGCTTCTTCCCATTGATTGGTTTTATTCCTTCCTTCTGGGTTATTCCAGACCTTAGGGTTATTTTCTGCTTGGTCTTTGTTTTTCTTTTTGTTGGCTCTGCTTCTGGGGTTTGGTTTAACAAACCCTTCCTCATCCTATTGTGGTTTGGGTTTTTCTGTTTCTTGCTTATTATTGAGAGGGCATTCCCTCATCAAATGACCATGTTCATGGAATCTTCTACATCAAAAGGGGATCTTTTCATAATCGATATTTTGGATCCATTCCTCATCCATGAATTCAAGGCATATCGCTTCTGGGAGAGCTCCCGACACATCCATTTCTATACATATTCTTGTGTAAGATGTGTATCTCCCTTTCAGGGTGGCTTCTGTGTTATTTATATATTTCCCCAGTTTATTCCCTATTGCTTCAAAAGTAGAGGGTAACCAATAGTCTAAGGGTACGGAGTAGAGTCTCAGCCAGACCAGTACCTTTTTGAAGATCTCTTTTTCTGGGGGGAAATTCTCCTTCCATGGCTGCATATATAGTCTGGTCAAGGCATGGAAGTATGGCCCTCCTTCAAAAACTCTATCTTTGTCCTCCAGTTGTATGAAGACTATTGTGAAGAAACCTTTCGAGCCCAGGTGGAGATCCACTTCCCCATTTGGCTTCCAGTGATATTTGATCCAGTTGCGCAGAGCTCTTTCGGTGGGCCACAATCCCATAAATTTGTAAATTAGTCCATGCGCCTTCATATGATCCCTGTAGAGTTGTGTCTGTGGATCCTTCAATACCAACTTGGGTATCAGTGATGATTTGGGTTTGCATGGGTTTCGCCCTTCTACCTGGTGGGTCTTCTCTGTGTCTTTCTTCTCATTCTGACTTTATCTAGTTTCCTCTTTCATGCATTCACTTTTTCCTTTCTCCCTTTCCTGACCCATTC
This sequence comes from Picea engelmannii, assembly GCA_009831015.1. Lineage (NCBI taxonomy): Eukaryota > Viridiplantae > Streptophyta > Pinopsida > Pinales > Pinaceae > Picea > Picea engelmannii. The sequence continues at coordinate 20,105 of ML857411.1, forward strand.
CAGGGTCAGATCCCTAGGTGCTTGTTGTTGGTGCCTAAAAAAAAACACTCCTTGGCCCTTTCCCTCTATCTACCACTACCTGTTTATATGAGGGGGTACCCTTACCCCCTCCTCTGGTGCTCATGCTTCCCCCTGCTATGGTCACGGCTGTCGAAAACCCTAGCTTGTGGTTGCTCTCAGAATATCGGTTCTCAAATGGGGACCTTAAAAAAAAAAAAAAAACTTAATGAGAAAATGAATCACAAAATGTCTTATGTTTAAATCAAAATACGAGAGATTCAATTTTTCAATTAAAATGATCTTACTTATATTTTACAATATAAATTTCATTTTTCATACTATACCAAAATAAATTTTCTTCGATTTAACAAGTCAGAATAACAACTCGGGAGGTATATGCTACCTAGTAGCCTTTTTTTGTAGTTCTTTTGAATAGGTTTCACAATTACAAAAAATTTATTTCATACTAGTTGTGAGGATTCATGAACAATAGTTTATAAATTTCAATAAACAAATATATTCTAATGAGGGTATCCAAAGAGGTCCTTCCTCTTGCTCCTCTTTTTTACTAACATAATGGTTGATTGGTTGTTGGGTAACATTTTTCTCCTTCACCTTTGCACTCAAATGATTTGTGGGTATTTGAAATGGTCCTTGCAACCCTCCTTTGTGGGATCAGACGATTAGAGGAATCATGGGGACATTAGTGAAATTATCTGGATGATAGGGACATAGTGCATTTGTACACCATTTGTATACATATGGGTATTTGGGATCATTCAAGGGATTATAAGAACATTAGTGGATTTGTATGCCTACATGGATAACAAAACAGTGTAAGGATTTGAGATGATCCAAGGGATTACAAGCACATCATTGCATATGTATTCATTCAAGTATTTGATATGGGCCTTCCTTTCCCTCCTCTAAGTGTTAAGATTATTCTAGGCATTATACGGCAATAGTGTGGTTATTTGAGATGATTCAAGGGGTTATAGGGACATCAATACATTTGTAATCCATTTGTGTCTATGTGGGTACTTGAAATGATTTAAGGGATTATAAGCATCTTGGTGGATTTGCATGCCTACCAGAATTTGACACGATTTGAGGACTCATTGGATTGTGAGTGGGTTTTGTGCCTAAGGTATTATAGGCACAAATGTGCATTTATATCTATCATTTGTCATGTTAGTAGAACATCAAAATATGTGCTATGTCTTGGTGCTAGTTCAGAAGACTAATAATTGGATACATGTATCTTGTGGTGTCTTGGAATATGTTTTATGATTATATATTCTTCTTCGTATGTGTGTATGTATTTAAAATGATCCAAGGGATTACATGACCATAGGTATTTGAGATGATCCGATGATCATTAAGTAACTAGATTATGAGTGGGTGTTGTGTTTGAGGGATTATAGCCATATTGATGCATTTATATCATTGTGAGTATTTGATATGACAAGTATGTGAATGCATTTGAATGCTTGCAAGTATTTGAGATGGTATGAGGGACTACAAGGACATCAACACATTTTCATGTATGTGGGTATTTGAGATTATATGAGGACCATTTTATCATTCCATTGTAAGAAGGTGTTGTGTAATGGTTAATTAATTCCTCTGCATTGACATAATAATCTATTTGATTTAATGTGTAATGTGTATGAGCTACTTGTTGATAACATTGACAATAAGGGTTCTTATATATTCCATTTGGAAACTGATCTTTTTGTATTAAATGAGATCTTGTATATGCTTTTTGGATCTTGTGGGTTGGGGGAATTTGAAGAATTGAAATATGAGGAGAAACGAGCAAATTGTAGATTGTTGTTGGAAAGGGAGACATGAATAGGGAGTTTGTTTTTTGATGTCAAGAATTATATTAGAGAAATTAGTATTTGTATGCTTCGAAAAGAATTGAGTTACACTAAGGTGCATTGTGAATACCCATGGGTATTAAATTTGATAGAGAAATCCATATTGAGAATACTAATTGTAGGTAGAAGAATTTAAGGATAATGATTCATAGTTACTATGTTGTTGAGACACCAAGGAGAGTAAGACTAAGTACTTGTACTTGAGAGACTCCTTCTATAACAACATTATATTGGTACTATAACATAAAATCATCAACTACAATCAAGGAATCAATCATTGATTTCACAAATGGTTTTGTAATTGTCTCCTCAAGCCTATAGAAACAATCTAGAGTAAGAGTCTCATCAAGGCTAGAGAAACCCTCATCTATCATGGAATCTTGCCACACTTGACGAATCATATTTGTGAATAACTTGTAAAGGCCATCATCTTGGATTCCTTTGGAGAAAACTTAACCAAATCCATGGATATTGTCTATAATGTTGAGTTGTTGACCATCAAACTTAACAAAACACTCTAAATGTCATGCAAGAAATTGAAAAAAGACTCTTTGTTAAATTAGGAACATATAATATATGATCTAAATAAACAAAAACATCTAAAGACATATGGAATAATATGGATGCCAATCCCTTCACATTATATGTGGCATCACCACACAACTACAAAATAATTACTACATCTTGCTATTGAAACATGTTGAAGATATTTATATCATAAGTCATATGTCTCTAAGATCCACTATCCAGATACCAACTAAAACTTTAAATTTTGTTTGTGGGAAGGCACAAAACCATGGAAAAGGTTGTATCAATCCTAACCATCAACTCATTCACACATGGACCATTAACACTTCCTAAAAATTGTACTTGTTGTTGCATTCTTCCCATGATAATTAGAAGAATAATGTCCATGTTTTTTGTAGTTGAATTATTTTATATGGATCAAATACTTCTTCTAGTGGTTAAAATATATTGAATCGTATTTCCTCGTTTGACCCTTTCCATATCCTTTCTTTCATCCCTTCCTCACCTTCTCGATGAGGGCTAGGTGTATAACATCTTGATAACTAGTTGAGACTTATTGTTGTCTCATCTCCTCTCCAATGAAGAATCCCATAAGCACTCAAAGTTAGGTAACTTTTCACCATAGATAACTTGGAAATATTTGTGTCATAGTGGACTAAATCCATTAAATAAATCTGAATTATCTCATTATCCTCAACTATGTCCCCAATCACAACAATAATATCTCAACACTGCAATGTTCATGTGATAGCTTGCTATTGTATCTATTTTTCTCGTGCGGGTAGAGGTGTTTGTTCTGAAAGAGAATATTCCTAGATATGTTCACACACTAGTACAATGTTTTGAAGGCATTATACATCTCTTTGGCAGTTCTTTTTTCTGTGATATAAAGTATTAGGGGATCTTCACAAAATTCGAAGGGAATTTCTTTGCATTTACTAACTTATTTTTATGTTTTCCTTTATATTTGGGATCTGTAGGTGGTGCAACCACCTTCTCCAAAAAGTACCATAAGTCTTCCATTTAGAAGGGGTTATGTAGTCTCAGCTTCTATGGAACAAAGTTGGAGGCTCCATCCAACAATTTTACTCCCTTCTTATCATGTTCTTCATAGTCTTTGGGATTTGTAGGTGGCGCAACCATGTTCTCCACAAGGTACCATAATTATTCTATTTCCAAGAGGTTTTTAATCTCAACTTCTATGGAACACAATTGGAGGCTCATTCCAACAACTGATTCTCTCACATCCTAGGAGTTTCCATTGTTGTAATTGTTTTGAACAATATACAATCTACAATCATTACATTAACTAGGGATTTTCACCCCACAACTCTTTTGAGTTCCACATGCCGATCATTGAATTTTATTTTTCTATCTCTAAATATTGGACATATTGTTCACTGAAATCCTTTGAAAACTCTCTATTCCGGACAATGTGTCTCTCTATGTACAAACTCAATATTATTTCATAAACTATGCTCTTATACCATGTTAAAACTCTTCAGAACATGGTAAAAATTCTAGTTTTATGTCTAACCTACATACTTAAGAAAAAATAGAATCTCTATCAAAACTACAAACTTAACTTTACTATAAATTGAAAAACATTAAATTGAGGAATCTAGTAGTGGGTACACAAATATGAAACTTGAATCACATTACTAATTATTGCTCATGGAAGAAAGAATTACATTGAAATATTTAAACTTTTCAATTCACCCACTGCTTCATAATTTGCAAAAATTAATGAATAAAAACCATACCCCTTCCCTCCCATTTATAGGATAGGAGGTATAATGAATGTGGAGACATGAAAAATAGTTCTTTAACTATAATAAAACTAAATCGTAAATTTGTTCTTAGTGTCATGATTAGAAAACTCAACCTACATAAAAAAAAATACTCATAGGAAGGTGTGCCCACTAGACGAGGGTATAGGTATGCATGTAAAGCAACCTATATAACCTTGGAGACATTCCACAAGGAAATAACCCTATCTAATATTGGAAAATTTTGACATGTGAATCACTCTAACTAGTTTTGCATGCAACTACTAACTCAAGAAAAATCAAAAATAGAATTGAACTACTAAATATATAAAGAATTTGAATTGGATATAAACTAAGGAATGTCACATGCATACACCCTCCATATCTCTTTCCTCCATAAATGTTCCCATCTTGTCACCTATTGTTGTATATAATTGTTGAAGGAGTTTTTATTTCTACTGGTATCATTAATGTTGTTGTATGAAATATTTTTTATTATTACGATCATTTTATTGAATATTTTCTTGAATACCTACCACCATACCTTCTTTGTATTAACCTAGATATTTTTTTCTTGTTGTTTCCATTAATGAAGCTCCATTGGAAAATTTTTGAGGTACAAAAATCCCAACACTTATCTTCATCCTTGTCCCACAAATTCGCCCACATATGAAATCCATTCTTCTCCAACTTTGTTCTTGCAAAGGAAAAAATGAACTCAAGTTGTCCTCTTTTTCGTCAAGAAACTCCAAATTGATCCTGAAACCAAAATCCATCCTTTTGGATAATATACATAGTCACAATTCAACTCTTTGGATATCCACTTTGATGCTTACAATACCCTCTTGATAACACAAGAATTGTAGATCTTAAAAGATTTAGTCACACCCTCTGTGGTAGACACCATATGGGTTGGGTATTCCATTTACATGAAGCATTTTGGATCTGATTCCAAATGAATATATACCAAGGTGAATTGATGCTAATGTCCTCAACAACTCGTTGTGTTATGAAGGGATTCATTTGAGGATGTGTATTTGATAGGTAAGGCATTTGATCCTTTTTGGGAAAGTAGAAAGGTCTGAAAAAACCAATGGCATTGCTCTTTTCTCACTTAGGTTTCCCAAAACAAAATGTCAAAGAAGTATTTCCCTATGCACATAGTTACGAGCTTGTCGAGAACCCTCCATATTTATTTCTTTTTTAGAGGTGACATTTAGTGGCTATGTTTACCCATGTTTCAAAATGTGGAGCTACTAGTAACAAAATTTTTGGGGGCATTAAAATAGGCACCTTTTGCAACCATGACATTAACATCATAATAATTTTGTCAACAAAAAATTTAAAATAAACACCTGAATCAAGAAGTGGTGCTAATGGTAACACCATTTTTTATTTTTGAAAGGAAAATTGCAACTTATTTGAAACCTCTCGGCTTGACATGTGCTACCATCGCAACGAAAACTTTAAAATCGTCATCTAAATCGAAAAGTGGTTCTCCTAGTAGTTTTCCCCTTTTTTCTAGGGACAAAGTTACAATTTTTTTGAAATCATGGACTTGACAACTAATACCCTTGGAGCTAAAATATTAATATCAGCAACATAATTGAAAACAAGAACTACTAGTATTACTCTTTTATTTTATTTTCAGGCTTACAATTATAAGATTTTGGAAATCATAGCCCAAAAACCCGACACTATTTCAAACAAAATTGTAAAAAAAAAAAAAGAGAGAGGGAAAAACCCCAAACAGAAAAGGGTCTGATTTTATTTTTAAATGAAAATGAAAAATCAATAAAAAATAAACATTTTAAATTAAAAAAATAATAATAAAAAAACCATCAATTTTTTGGTTTAAAAGAAAAAAAGATTTTAATTTTATTTGTAAAAGATACTACTTATATGTACATGAAAATATTTACATCATCAAATAGAAACACATGAAAAAGATATAAGGGTATATACAATGAACATCATGTCCTCCTCCAAAGGGATACTACAATAGTGATAAAATTATAATAAGAGATTGAATCTAACAATTTGGCATCTCTAATCAGTAATGCCCCTTTTGCTAGAAGTTGCAGACATACCTCATATTGCCATAATTGACAAAAATATAACAGAGAACTAACCTCATTATCAAAAACAAACTTGCAATAGATTTTCCAAATTATATACAAAGGGGAAATTGTTAAGCATTTCCTAATACCATCCAAGGAATCTCAGATCACTGATATGGAATAACCAAACAAAATTTACTACCAATGCAAATACCCCTGAAGGATGTTTTCCAATAGAGATTGAACTTGAGCCCAACAAGATATCTCAAAGAATAATTCCCACAAGATTTGCTTCATTGATAATGAATTCAGACAAGAGGGGCAATGCCCATAAAAAATAATACTTTTGGCCAACCTAGCTTTGGAAGGGAGACCATGGTAGATCATGAACCAAGAAACAAACTGGAGCTTATAAGAAAATTGAATCAAATATACCCTATGAAAATGATGAATCCAATGGCTCTATCCATTCAAAGAAATCCACTTGGAATTAAGAATGGTACCTAATTCATGTTGTTGATGTAGAATGGAGTAGAGCTTACGGGAATCATGCTAAGTCAAAGGATGTCTAAAACTCCACTCCTAATCTCGCCAAAATGGATGAGTGATACCAATTTTCATCTAAAAAATATCCTCTTCGGGGTATGAGCTTAATAAT
>ML857412.1:0-18332 GCA_009831015.1 Picea engelmannii
TAAACCATCTCAGGAGCACGTTATAACTTGAACACCATTCATATATCTCAGGGCCTAGTGAGATTTGGAGCTCTCTTGTTAATGATCACCGAAACCCACAAATATAGTTAAACAAGGGCTGTGAGAACTATCCATTGAAAAAAGAAAATGAAATAGATGCCTCAACTCCCTTGATCTCGGCTTTGATGGCCTACTTCTCGTGTTAATGTTCCTCATGGTTCAAAGCACATCTATCTCTAAAATGGAGTCTGAATAACTTGGGTGATTTCTTGAATGTTGTCAACACCTACAAATATGGCAACCAACGCCTGAATGTTTCTCCTTGACACCTACATATTTCCTCTTGGCACCTGAAATTAGGGTTTGAGGACAATTTTTGGTGCTCTTTTATTTATTTATTTATTTAGTGGGACATATCCCACAATGGTTGTGTTCGATAGCTGATGAACTTGGATGCTTAGCTTGGAAACCTAGATATTTTACCTTCGGGCCCAATAATGTTTTTGATAAAATCGCTAGTACCCTGCATAGAGACTCGAAACCCAAAATTGGCTTTTAAAATCCAATTCTATTCGCCAAATTTTGAATATTTTTTAAATTGTCATTGATGAAGTTGGCGTTGCAAAATATCCTAATTCACCGACACTGCGAAATGACCAAATTTTCTACTGCAAATTTATGTGCTAACACCACATATTGTCCCTTCTATTTCTGGTGTATTTGTATTACATGCAATATGTTTGACAAAATTTCTATTAGTATAATACATACAAACTGTTTGTGAAAATTTGTCAACCAAATTAGAGAATCAAGAACACTTATTGCACAGAAGGAAATAATATCCCAGCCCATGCTATCGGGATATTACATTTTCACCCTTTTTCTTGGGTATCAGTTAAAGTCAAAACTCGTCCAATTGATTCTTACATGCCACCCAAAATGAAGAGATGTCTCCTAGAGATGAAGCTTAGTGTGAATATGTATTTCCTAATAGTGGATTTCTTGCTTGGATTAAAGAGATGATTATTTCTTATCAAGAGTTTCTTTTTGTTGTGAAGAGGTGTTTCCTACTTAAAAAGAAAAATGGAAGGAAAGTTACCTTAAACACACATTTAATTTTTTTATTTATTTAAGGTGAAAAACAATATACATTTTACATATCATTAAAATCATATATATATATATATATATTTTAAAATCACATCTGTAACAAAAAAAAATATTTGTCTTAATCAAACCAAGAATAAAAATGTGTCCTTTGAAAATATATAGAAAGATTGGAAATAGTCCTCCTCACATTCTATGTTGTGAAAAGCCAACATGGATAAGTCCTACATATCATACCGATATTCTAATATTTCAAGCAAAAAGGACAAGATAGAGAATATGTATGTAGGAACTTAATAAAAAAATTGAATGCTTCTATTTTTGAGCATGTGCTAGGAATTGTAATTTAATAAAAGATGATGTGTTAGGAATTGTAATTTAATTTGAGCATGTGCTAGGAATTGTAATTTAATAAAAGATGATGTGCTAGGAATTGTAATTTAATAAGGGATGAGTAGGAAAATTGGATAATATTCTAGATTAAATATCATCTTTGATTTCCAATTCCTCATTAGAAGATTTGTTGGATTTATAAGCAGTAGATGATGGTATTGAATTGATGTTCTTAAAGAGAAACATCATCCTTACTTTTGACTAAGAGACTTTTGACTAAGAGATGTGTAACTTTAAACTCATTGTATCCCCTCCTTAGATATGAGATTTTCTTTCTTTTAAAGAACTCTATTAAGATCATTTGCATGCATAATTGTTTTTCCAAATTCATGGTGAGAATGAAAATCACATTTTTCATGTGCATAAATCACTATAAAAAAATGGTAGGATATACTCAGATAAATGCTAAGATTTGCTTACCTTTAGAAATTTTTCTTTAAACCTTGAGGTAAAAGAATAAGAAAAACAATACCTAGAAATTGTCCAACAAAGACAATTAAAAAAAAAAAAACATGATATGTTTTTGGTTTTTATAAGTGGTTTTTGTTGGATATTTTCTAGGTATGAAAAAAAAACATTGGATGAAAACAAACTATAAAAAAAAATTGAGATACATAAAAGGACAACTATATAGTCCTCATACTTTAGTGATGAAGGAGCATCAAATAATGATAATTTAGAAAACAATTTATTTTGTCAGAAAATCATTGTACAATTAGAGAGTGAATGCTTCATTTAGCTAAGAGCATAAAATAATATGCCTAAAAGAAAAATGTATCTAACTAATGGGACTATAACATTGGATAACATAAATGGATCTTATCTTGAAAAATACATATGTTGAGCCTTGATATGAATGTCATATTGAAATACAAAGACCTTTCTCTTGAATTAAGCTCATTAAAAATATTGGTTGAAATTTCCATTAGCACCCACATGGTTACATTGTATGTTTTTCATGTTTTATATTTTCTAAATTTTCTATCATTAGCTATGGACTACACTATTCATCCCCTCTGCAAATTTCATTTTTAACATTTTCCACATTTATAATGACCCTCAACAAGCATCATATCCTTCATTTATGACAACAAAGATATAACAAAAAAAAAACATAGAAGAATAGTTATGTAGTCCTTAGACTTGATTCATGGAGGAGCATCAAACATTGAGAATAGAGGAAACAAAGTTCCCTTCCTATGATTTTACTAGTATTAAGGTCCCTGCTACTATATTTTGCTCCTTAGATAAGGAGTGAGATTAAATATTATGTTGTCCAAAAACATGAACTTATGAGACAATCTCAAAAGACCCAGAAACCTACAAAAGATGGTTTGAAATAGGCTTAAGAATGATATTATAAATCTTTGTTGACCTAGACATCCAATTGATAACTAATGAAGAGTCCCAAAACAATATGAAAGTGTTTAATTTTTCTCTCAAAAGCCAATTTGATTGGAATCCTTACAACCATAAATTCACCATAGTTTCTCAATCATTTCCCTAATCCTTCCTTGAAATTCAAACAATGAAATGAAATTGCATGCATAGTTACTAAGTTTGAATTTGAAATTAGATGTGATTTTGGTATGATATGACAAAAATTTGGATGGAAAATGTTCAATTCGAAAAAAAAATTAGAAGTGTGCCTCTTAAAGAATAAATACATATTATAAGTTTCATAAGAAATAAATGTTTTGTATACACATAAGAGGTCCATAGTTTGAACCCACAACGTGCTAAGAGTAATTTTTTTTCGATCTCAAAATCTAATTTGACCACATATATTCAACTAAAGCTATATATTTTTCTCATTCTCATTCTCATTCAATTTTGAATAAGTACTTTGTAACGCTACATAATCCAACCATCATGACACTTGTTATCCTTATCCCTCGAAACACCTTCTTCATTTCTCAACAACCCTTCATCACCCAACAACCTCTTTGCCTTATCCCTTAAAATTACTCATCTTGTGAAGATAATAGAACATTTCATGTAGATAATAATCAAAACCCTAACTCGATATAATTCATTAAATATTTGTAAGCTCTAGAATATAAATACATTTGTTCTTAAAATAAGAGAAAAAATACATCTTGGACACCATTAGATAGATTGGAACAAACTCATGATTGTGATAATTCCCAATATGTCTCTTCAACAATGATTCGATTATATGAATTTCTAACTCTGTAAATTTTCATACGATATAATTGTAGAGTGATGTCGTGATGAACAATCAGAGCTGCGACATAAATAAAAACCCACACCTTTACTAATTTATGCAAAGCAAGGGACACTAGGACATGTTCTCCCATACCCATGAAGGGGAAATTTTATTAATCAACCATTTCCCAATGTTACACTATTATACAAATGGTCCTTTTATGTAATATGAGGTGACCATAATGAATACATAAAAATTGGGAAATTAGTTCAACTATTTCCTCAACTATGTCCTATGATCTCTCCATAAGATCTCCATGATTCTATCAACAATATTCATCCCTACATTCACTCATTTCTCTCCATCTCTCATTCCTACATATACTTTCTAGAATAATTATTACAATTTCCATCATATTATTTATTAAACAATTTAAGTAGGAATTATTCCTCCATTCTCCTTCCTTAATGAGAAATCTTCATTAAATTGGTCCCTTCTTCATGTTCTAGGTTCTTTTCCTTTGTATTCATCTTCGGTATTCCACGATATTTGGTTTTCATTATCAATGCTCTTGTTCTTGCACCTGCAAACATAAACATTTGTTGAAGTCCATATAAAAAAGTAACCATCCACCAGAATACATGGGTCACTAGCCGCTGTATCCGTTGGTTCACTAGCAAACTCTTTCTCGTACATAGTTCATCGACCATTATTTCGTCATTATCTTCATACATGTACCTTTATCCCCCCTGCATAACCATCATCATCATCCTCATATTGGGTTGTTTTACATACCTGTAGCCATGCTCTCGATGCCCCTGCATTAGACTCTTAAGTAACAAAACTCTTCATGGAATCCTTGTTGACGATTGAAAATGTCAACGCATATTTCTCTGCAAAGTGTTCCTAAAGCCTATTATTATATAATACTAAATAATGCTAGTAGGTGGGACCCCCTTGAACTTTTGAAGATCAAGACTGGTGTTATTCGACACTACTTTCGTGGCTGACGATATCTTGTTTTATTGAATAATGGATCAGGAATTTTATACAGGGTTCCCTTCTGTTTCAACATCAAGTTATACTAAATTTTTTCAGGGTATCATTGTTGGTTTTTCTTGGATTTAGGACTTGTGACACCTACAACAAGCACATGCTAGTAATAACAATTGAAAAAAAAAGATAAAAGGAAGAAACTATCCTATGCTAACCAACCATATTATATGCATTAAAGAAGATTGTGTCAAGCCCAATCTAACATAGGATAGCCATACAAGCGATTAAAAGTTGTATATGGTTGATATCCCTTATGCATAATAGAGATTGTAATACAGGTGGCACTCTTGGAAATTAAAGGTTGTTGTTGCAAGGTGGATGATTTGTTGATTAATAGTTGGCGCGCAATAAGAATTGATTGAAATTAGAGTAAGTAAGTGATGTGCATTTATTGCACATCACCTTTACCCTTACCAATGGAAGCCACCATGGTCAGCCTATCTTCCAAACATTTCAGCTGTGGTTATGTTTCGAATTCTCAGCATAAAAAAACTGCATGGAAAATGCATGCTTAAGGCATTTGATTACAGGTATGTTCATTTTTTTTCCCTTCATGAATATACTCTGGTTATGAAATGGATTTTGGCTCAAGTGTATTAGATGTGCTCTCCTTAAGTGTTGCGACTGTGTAACAGTGATTGTAAATGAGACATTGATGATTCTCTTAGAAATGATGTTGAAGTCGTAACAATAATGGATGTTAGTAGTCAACAAAAACCTCTGTTATCCATGTTGAAAGACCTTGTTGGTCTTGCTAGGTTATTTTTCGTGTTTTCGCATTGCTTTAGTTAATATGCATTTTCTTTTATGGGGTTTGTGGATAAAATATCACCATGCATCGTACACATAGGAAATGGATTGTTTTCACCACCAGGGATCATGAACTGGGTTGTTTTTTCTTGTTCTTAATCGCCCTGTCCTTACCGCACTATGGTGGTGGTTTGATCGAAAGGCATGAGGGTTATACCCTGCGTGTGTTGAATTATATTTTCCATACCAAGATTGGCTCTGCTTTTTTTCTGTGGTGGCTACCAAGCGAACCCTTATCCCCCCCAATCTGAAGTTTCACAGAGAAAAATATCATGCATGTCCAGTTGCAATGGGTTATTGTGGGTTGGAAATATGCTCGATTACTTTGAATATGGATTTTCCTAGTTAGTCGTATGGTAGTCATTTTGTTTTTGCATATAGTTACTGCCTCCCTGATGATAATGTTAAGTCCTACATTGCGTTCTCACTTTCGAGTTACAAAGTCACCCTACTTATATCAAAAACTCAGTATTATTAATGAAGAAGGTCTCTGCTTCGATTTGATTTGATGTGTAAATACACATAGCTACTGCAATCTGTTTGGTTGTTTGATTTTCTCTCACAGTGGTGAATTGTTGATTGATGTGCAGCCACTGGTAATAACATTTATAGAGATTTGAATGATGGTTATCATTGGTTATGAATGTTGGGTGTTTCCCACACATATCGCGTCCTGTAAATAAGGTTTTGCAAAAGTAAATTATTGGCATGATAACTATGGTCTTCTTTTGGAACGAGTGATTATTGGACTGGATGTATCTATGACATATTTTGTTTGTTGTGTGATTATTGGGAATGTCACCCTGTGGGTTTTGTTAGATACACACCTCATGTAGTATGGATGACTTGTTTCCATACTCAGTGAACCCACTGAGTTTTAAGTGTGTTATTTATTGCAGCTGGCCACTGTTGATGAAAATCGTGTTGGGTAGGTAGCTCAGTTTTTTAAGTCACATTTGTTTGATTGTTTACAAGGGAAGAACTACATATCCTTTGAAATCTACTCCTGCATAGCTTGGGTCTAATTGATGGTTATTGATTATATCATGAGTTGTCATTTTCAGGTGTGCAATTTTGGTCTTTTACTATGTAGATATATGAGAACGAATTTCATTGCAAATTCTTTGTTGGCTCTATTGCAAAAATAGTGACTTCATTGATTTGGAAGCATGACTGTGGAGTATAGTTGTGGACTGAAGAAATGACTGAGTAGTGATTTATTTTGATAGTAACAGACTTGGAATGGTGATTGTTCGTAGTTTATTATAAAATTCAAATTGTGAGAACAATGCTACTTGCAAATCATATGGGAAAACATATTGTTCTGTAGTAACACGGTGTTAAAGTTTGATTAATGAACAATAAACTCGTTAGATGTATAAGAATCATTAATTAATCAAATGATTGTTGATGGAATGGTACATCTAGTCTTACTGTAGAATGTTTTATGGATCACTTGATTAATTTCATGAACAATAATCGTTTTCTTCCCCTTCCATGATCTCACTTTCCACTACTTACAAACCCTTCACGTATCCCATATCCCTCTTTCACTCCCTGTTCTGAGATTAATTACAGCTAAGGGTTTCTTTTGTTGAGATAGATGAAAGTGGTAGTGTTTTGGGTGGATTGCAGTGATGTTTGATTGACTTTTTTTTACAATTGATTGATGTTACCATTGAGAAATAACCATGGTTTCCCCCTCCATTATATCATATTTTCTCTCAATACAATCCCCTCACATATCCCATAACCCTTTTTCACCCCCTGCTCATTGATTAATAGAAAATCAATTTGTATGGATTGGATTGCATAAGTTTAATATAATTCTGAGCCAAAATCTATTTCATACTTGTAAGAGTTGTCATGTATGGTTATTTAAAAGATAATTTTGCTAATCAATCATGCATGCAGGGACGTGCCATTCAAGTACAAGGCTAAAAACAAAGGCTTATCACGCCTCTATCAAAAAAGAAGAACTAAAGGAAAATAGCATCAACAAGGGAAAATATGATTTTGAGTTTTATTCTATCTATCATCTTATGACAGTTGACTTCAAGGATCTTGGACACCATGTTTGTTTTGGATGTATGATTACTATTTTGAAATGGCTTCAAATTTCATAAGCTTAAAATACCAAAAGTAAATATGTCGAGGGGACACACAAGGAGGTATGTTTTGATTAACTAATGGTTATGTTATCACTATTAAGATTGTTATAAACAAAAGGAAGTCACAAGGGGTCCCACCTACTAGCTATTATTATTATTTATGACCCTTATTATAATTTTTCTCTTTCCTTAACTAAAGTTAGTTGAGTCTTTTAATTAACTTAACTAGTGAATTGGTTCAACTTCTTCAACCAATTCTAATTTGTTAAAAGAAAAAAAGGAAAGGGAGGAAAAGGAAGATAGAATCACAAAGCATGCTAAGGTTTTCTCGTTGAGTTATGTTGAGATAGTTCAGTTTTCATTCATTCATATATTCATCATAACCTAATTCTCTTTTGTGATAGTAGGGTCTTATTATAGACAACAACATTCAGGGCTGAATCAAATCATTCAGACACTTGTTCTTCAGAGGTGTTGATCTATCTTTGATAGTCTGTGTGGACTTGTCTATTTGTGAATTAACTTTCATGACTGATAAAGGCTATTGTGCAGAGTCGAGTGGGAAGCTATCTGTGGAAAGCTGATCCATCTTTTAGAGTTCAGTTTTGGTTTTCTGTCAGAGGTCCTTTTGTATGTTCCACGTTGATTTCTAAGTTTGACTTTGATCCAAGATTTTTGTGTGAAGTTTTGTAAAAACAACAACTCTTTGGTGAATTGGAATGAAATAAGGGATTTCTTTATGTATCATCTACATTGATTATGATCTTGGTGTCTTTACTTATGTTCTTACATTTATTTCAGCAACTAATATTTCAGAAAAATACATAAAAAGTGAATTTCCAACAAGCTTTGTGTTGATAAAAGACTAGCCTAAGAACTTGTAATTAATACTTGTGAGTTAGGATATATATTTTTGTTGGCTATAAAAATAGGGTGATATTCCCATATACTTTACTTTAGCCAAGTAAAGTCTGAAAATTCTTGAGTAAGATCAATTCATATCTTGTCCTCAACATTTATTTGGTGACCGTACTGGGGAGATCTTCGATATCTCTCTGGTTAAATTCTATACTCAATTTTTCATCGATACATATTTCTTTTCTATTTTGATTCCTTGACTGTTTTTCTATTCATGAATGTTCCTGTTGCAAGACAACCCAATATTGAGCTTGGTCTCCAAGACCAGACCAACATTTCTTTGAACCTGTTTCATATTATTTTAGACATTGATAGGACCCGTGTTGAGCTTAACCATTCTTGGGCAACAATTGAAAGAGATATTAGTGTCCAAGAACAATTTGAAGCTAGACGTAGGCAGCCCATAAATCAGCAATAACCTTCTGTTTCTTCAGTTTTGACCTTTCTTTCATGTCCGTAGATTCTCGTGCTTCTAGAAGAAGAAGAGGCTTGTCACATGAAATCAATCCTATTGCTGAAATAGGAAGGAGAAACGTTGTGTTATCTACCCAAAAAAGTTATCTAAGGAGAACTTTATCTGATTCATCCAGCTCATCTTTCTTTCCCTCACCTATCATCCATAGAATGACATCTAGTGGTGGCTCTGGCGGCACTGGAAGTGCTCCATCTTCCCAATCTTCATTTTCATCGATGATTGGTAGCTTGTACAGCCACCATATCCCAATCCAATCTACTACAAACCCCACCAAATTCATTAAAAAGTATGGCCTTTTTCAGTTCGAAGAAGATGCCACAACCACACCATGGCATGTGTCTTCTCCTCTTAACCTAGCACCTGCTACTTGCCTTCTTCTGAAGTTTAAAGAGAATTTGCCTAAGTTTTTAGGAAATAACACTTTCAGTACTAATGAACACCTAGTGGAATTTTTGAATTATTTTCATAATATAGGGGATAACGACAATGAAACTTGGATGTGCCTGTTTGTCAATTCCTTAGAAGGAAGGGTTGTGACCGATTTATTTGAATTTCCTCCTAAGATCTTGTCTACTTGGGAGGAACTGATTTATCGATTCTGATCCACTTACAGGCAATCTAAAATCCCTGCTAAGAAGTTAAGGGAGTACAACAACGTCACTTACAAATATGGTGAGACCATCAGGTCCTTCAAATTGCGTTTTTCCATGTTGTATAATCAAATACCTGAACTTATCCTCCCCTAGAACCATGTCACCTTCATGCATTACTACAATGAATTGCCTCCTCCTTACTATCACAGGCTTGAAGAAAAGGCCATTGATAATCTCATTTCCAATCTGCACACTTGTTCAGAGTATGAGGAACAACTTGAACAAACTGGTCTACCCCAGGGAGAATTAGTTAGACAGACATATATGTCTTCTCTCTTAGAGCTAGTCTAATATATGAACAACTGTATGATAGCTTTTGAGCAGAAAGGTACCGTCAACCCACTCACCCTTGGACCTTCATCCTCTTCTGCTCCTCCTTTTATAGGTCCGGTTGAAAATAATTTCCAGCTAAAGGCTATCCTACCTTGGAGTTGGTGTAACTTTTGTGAGGAACACCATGAAGAAACCACATGTGAGGTAAGGAAGAGTGCCAGAGACAAGATCTTTGGTAAACGACCAGAAGCCACTATCGATGTCCTAGATTTTTCCAAGCTAGAAGATGTCATGGTCATCAATACTAGGAACAAAGACTATGCCCCAAAAGGCAAATTTGGCCCTCCTCACAGTTCTTCTAACCCAATTTCATCTTCAACCACTGCTACGCCCCAGGTTACCAAAGTTCCTAAGAGTCAAGGAATCACTCCTCCTCCCCCCTCTTCCAAATACAATATATTTAATCAATTGGCCAACATTAAGGAAAATGAAACCCTTCTAGACATGGTTGTCGTCCCTGAACAACAAATGCATCTAAGACAATTCGTGGAAGGAAAATCTTCTGTTGTAGCCAATATTTCTGAAGAGGTAAGTGAAGAGGATTCTTCTCTAAATAAACTAGGTGTACATAGCTTCAGATACCCTATAAAAAATCCCTCTTTTTATATTTCTGTAAAAATCATGGATAAAATTGCCCATTGTTGCCTCATTGATGGTGGTTCGGGCCCAAGTGTGATGTCAAATATTATTATGGAAGAGCTAGGCTTGTGTTGTACAAATGAAAACGCCAGAAGCATGCTTTCCTATAATAATCTACAACAGAAGACCATAGGTGAGATTAAGGATGTGACCTTAGTTTTGTGCGCTCACCCTAAAATAAGGACGACCCTTAGCATTCAGGTAATTGATATGTGTGTAAGAAATTACTCAATTATTTTGGGAAGAGATTGGAAATCCTTAACATGTGGATATCTCTCACTCGAAGGAACACATTTATCCTTTCCTCGGAATGAAAAAAATATTATAGTTCTTAGAGAAGGAAGGATATCCCCTTATATTGAGAGTGTCCCACAATCTAATGTAAACTATCTCGAAGAAGACCTAGGAGTATACTCTATCTTTACTGAGGAGGATAATATTCCTTTGGAACAAATCAATCTAGATGATGGTATGTGGCACATGCACTTTGATGGTTCATTGTCTAATGAGGGAAATGGAGTTCGTGTTGGCTTAATTTTGCCTGTAGGGAAAATCCATAATTTTTCTTATAGGTTGGAGTTTGCTTGCACAAACAACGTCACCGAATTTGAATCCCTATTATTAGGCATTGAAAATGCATATAATCTTGGTTGCAGTCACCTATCAGTTTTTGGGGATTCTGATCTTGTTGTTAACCTCGTACGTAAGATCTATTCCCATAGCTACACGTTGATGAAATGATACACCCAAATGGTTTGGGATCTTATCTCAAACCTATTATCTTTCAATATCACTCACATAAAGAGGGAACTAAAATCAATGGCCGATTGGTTAGTTGTTTTTGTATCTTCTCCTACTCGGCAAATTCTACCTCATAGACCTGATTGTACCTTTCGATCCCTATATAGTCCACATATTCCCGACAATGTAGAATATTGGTAGGTCTTCCCCAATGACGATAACATTTGTGCTTTTATCCAAAATGAACCTTTTAAGCGTAAGGAAATTATATCTATGGAAGATAATAAGATTCCTAAAGGATTGACCCCTCTAGAGAGTTCATTTTCTTCGACTGACGTAGGCGACATGAAAAAACAAAAAGAAGAAGAATAAAAAAGGAAGGTGGGTGAGACCATCTCCTTGAAAATTGGGACACCCGAGACTCCAAAGAATGTTAAAATAGCTACCAAATGTTCAGATGAAGAGAAGGAGAAGTTTTCCAAGTTGCTTGGTGAATTTCAAGATGTTTTTTCTTGGTCTTGTGAGGATCTTCATGGTTTTGATCCTGGTCTTATACATCACACCATCCCCATTCAGGAAGGCGTAAAACCATTTAGGAAAAAAAAAAGACCTATCAACCCTGTGCTAGAAGAAACCATTCGAAAGGAGTTGGAAAAACTTTTGAAGGATGGAATTATCTTTCTAGTCAAGTATTCTGAATGGGTTTCAAATCTAGTCCTTGTTCAGAAGACAACTGGTCATATTAGATTATGCGTTGATTTTCGCGCATTAAATTGGGCTAGTATAAAGGACCAGTTCCCCCTTCCCAACATGGAAATGATTTTGCAGTAGGTTGTAGGGTCACAAATGATTTCCTTACTTGACGGGTTTTCCGGTTACAATCAAATCAAGGTAAAAAGGGAAGATAAATATAACACCACCTTTATTACTCGTTGGGGTACCTTTTCTTATGAACGTATGCCGTTTGGGTTATCTAATGTAGGTGCCACTTTTCAAAGAGATATGCAATTAACTTTTGACGATTTGATCGGTAAGATCATTTAGATCTACCTTGATGACTTAACAGTTTACTCTAAAATCCAATTAGATCATTTTGGCCATCTGAGAAAAGTTCTTATGCGGTGTAGGAAATTTGGAATTTTCCTAAACCCTTCCAAGTCCATTTTTGGTGTTACCAAGGGCAAGCTCCTTGGACACATTGTCTATGATTCAGAAATAAGTATCAATCCTGAAAGAATCGCTGCTATCCTTAACCTTCCTACTCCTACTTCCAAGAAAGAAGTTCAAGCCTTTATGCGAGTTATTAACTTCATCCATAGGTTTTTTCCAGATTTTGCAGTGATGTTCAAGCCAATCCATAATCTACTTAAGCAAGACCATTCTTTTTCCTGGACTGATGAGGTTGGAAATTATTTTGAAGGGATTAAGAAATCAATTAGCTCCACATCAGTTTTGGTAAAGCCATATTTTGAGAAGGAATTCATGATTTATACTTATGCCACTGATGACGCAGTTTCTGTTGTCCTTACGCAAGATGATGGTCAAGGAAATGAAAAACATGTGGCTTACATGAGTCAAAGTTTGTATGATGATGAATTTAAATACTCTTTTATTGAGAAACACACTTTTTCTCTTGTTAATGTCGTTGAAAATTTTCTCCACTACATCTTAGGTAAGAACACTTTGGTAAAATTACCTTTACCTACTGTTAAGTTTTTACTCTCACAAACTTATCTTTCTAGAAAACTTGCACATTGGCTTGCCAAGATCCAAGAGCATGATTTAAATATCGTGACTTCTACCACTATCAAGGGACATGACCTAGTCCTTCACTTGGCTCAGCATGCCGAGAATGGTGAAGAAATTGATGAAGAAGACATTTCCTTTTCAGCTCTCTTTTACATTGACGATCAGACCCTCCTTGTGTTTGAACATCCTTGGTACAAAAACTTGGTTTGTTATTTATAGAACCAAAGATGTCCAAATAAATTAGATACTCACCAAAAGAGAAGACTTCGTCTCGAATATGCAAGCTATGTCATTATAGGAGACCACTTATTTTGAAGATTTGTTGATGGTGTGCTACTTCATTGTCTAAACAATGAAGACACACATAAATTGTTGCAGGAAGCCCACGGCTCTTCAAGCTCTGTCATTCATGTAGGAGGTCATTTTTCTGCAAGGACCACTGCCTTCAAGATTATTAGGAAGGGATATTACTGTCCTTTGATCTTTCATGACTCTTATGTTTTTTTGAGGTCTTACAACAAATGCCAAAAATTTACTGGGAAGGAATGCCTTTTAGCCATGCCATTACAACCTCTCTCACCAGATTTTCCTTTTTCAAAATGGGGATTGGATTTTGTTGGTCCTATTAACCCTCCTCATGCAACTGGGCAAGTTTTCATCTTGACAGCCACAGACTATTTTACTAAATGGGATGAATTTCTCCCACTTAAACATTCCACAGACGATCAGGTAATTTCTTTCCTTGAAAATAATATCTTTTCCAGATTTCGTCTTCATTTCTGCTAAGATGAATCAGTTTCTAGCCAAATTAGGGGTTAAACATTTCACGTCATTATCTTATTATCGTCAAGGAAATGGGCAAGCTAATTCCAGTAATAAAAATCTGATAAGGATCGTCAAAAGGCTCATCGAAGATAAACCTCGCCAGTGGCACACTCTCCTCACTTATGCCCTCTGGGCAGATTGAACTACCATCAAAGTAAGTACTGGTTGTACCCCTTTTCAGCTGTTTTATGTTCAATAAGCCGTCCTTCCAACCGAGTTGGAACTTTCTTCCTTAAGGTTGATGTTGCAGACCGAAGAATTAAATTCTTCAGATGTTTCACAAAGAGTAAATGCATTACTAGATTTTGAAGAACAAAGAATGTTTTCTTTGGATAATATTAAAAGGAGACAATAGATCGTTAAGAAATATTTCAACAGAAGTGTCAAAACTATCAAGTTTAAGGTCAATGAAAAAGTTCTTCCATGGGATTCGGCTCACACTGATAGAGGAAGACATTCAAAATTTCAGAGATTATGGTTGGGTCCTTTCAAATCACTTTTGTCTTAGGAACACATTCTTACATTCTAAAAGATTTGCAGGAGTGACTATTTTTTTATAGCACTAACGGTTCCCACTCAAAGCATTATGTCTAACCAACGTGAAAAATCTCTACATTGTCTGGATTTCTTGTATCCTAGTAATCTAGCTCTGTTTTCTGATTTTCGTTTTTTTTTCTACTCACAGTATTTGTTTTCTGTTTTAAGTTTTCCTATTGCCTTTACTTGCTGTCACTTTATTTCTTCCTACTACCTTTACTTGTTGTCACTTTATTTCTTCCTTTTTAATATTTTGCAATTGTATTCTTTTGAGCTTTGTTTTGGGTTATCTTGTAGTTTCAATAGAGAATAAGGTGTTGGATCATATTTTCCACAGTGACACTCCTGTAAGCATTGTTAGTTAATAACAATCAAGCTTACACAGCTGTCATGATGTCATCTCCAAAAGACCCTTGAAATTGTTATATATTTCCACTGTTGTCTTATAAAGAATTGATTACCTCCCATTTCTTCTCGCCATTTCTTCATCCATTGAGAGTTAGGAGAAAATCTGAAATGTTTCCCCTCCTTAAAGGTTAAAGAATAGTTTCCAACTGATAGATTATGAATATAGTGGTAAAACCCCTCATACTTAACATTTTTCATAAGTTATTCCCGAATTCCCGGTCATCTTTCCATTAAATCCGCTCTCTTCCCCCTGTTGCATAATCATTCGAGTTATGTCTTCTTGAGATTACTATTCTGGGTCTGTGAAACCGTGAGTTTTGAGTTCCAATCTGTTAAAAACAAATTTCCCTGTGGAGTCACCAGTTTGTTGACGATTGAAAACGTCAACATAAATTTCACCGCAAAGTGTTGCTAAAGCCTATTATTATATAAGACTAAATAATGCAAGTAGGTGGGACCCCCTTGAACTTTTGAAGATCAAGACTGGTGTTATTCGACACTACTTTCGTGGCTGATGATATCTTCTTTTATTGAATAATGGATCATGCATTTTATACAAGGTTCCCTTGCTGTTTCAAAATCAAGTTATACTAAAACTTTTCAGGGTATCATTGTTGGTTGTTCTTAGATTTAGGACTTGTGACACCTGCAGCAAGCACATGTTAGTAATAACAATTGGAAAAAAAAGACAAAAGGAAGAAACTGCCCTATGCTAACCAACCATACTATATGCATTAAAGAATATTGTGGCAAGCCCAAACTAACATACAATATCCATACGAGTGATTAAAATTTGTATATGGTTGATATCCCTTCTACATAATAGAGATTGTAATACATGTGGCACTCCTGGAAATTAAAGGTTGTTGTTGCATGGTGGATGATTTGTTGATTAATAGCTGGCGTGCACTAAGAATTGATTGAAATCAGAGTAAGTAAGCGATGTGCATTTATTTCACATCACCTTTACCCTTACCAATGGAAGCCACCATGGTCAGCCTATCTTCCAAAAATTTCAGCTGTGGTTATGTTCCGACTTCTCAGCAGAAAGAAATCACTTGGAAAACGCATGCTTAAGGCATTTGATTACATGTATGTTCTTGTTTTTTCCCTTCATCAATCTACTCTGGTTATGAAATGGATTTTGGATCAAGTGTATTAGATGTGCTCTCCTTAAGTGTTGCGACTATGTAACGGTGATTGTAAATGAGACATTGATGATTCTCTTAGAAATGAGGTTGAAGTCATAACAGTAATGGATGTTAGTAGTCAACATAAACCTTCGTTATCCCTATTGAAAGAACCTGTTGGTCTTGCTAGGTTATTTTCACATTTTTGCATCGCTGTAGTTAATCTGCATTTTCTTTTATGGGTTTTGTGGATAAATATCACCAAGCATCGTACACATGGGAAAATGATTGTTTTCACCACTAGGGATCATGAATTGGGTTGCTTTTTCCTATTCTTAATCGGCTTTTCCTTACTGCACTATGGTGGTGGTTTGATCGAAAGGCATGAGGGTTATACCCTGCGTGCATTGAATTACATTTTCCATACCAATATTGGCTCTTATTTTTTTCTGTGGTGGCTACCAAGAGAACCCTTATTCCTCCCAATATGATGTTTCACAGAGAAAACTGTCATTCCTGTCTAGTTGCAATGGGTTATTGTGGGTTGGAAATATGGTCGATTAATTTGAATATGGATTTTCCGAGTCAGTAGTATGGTAGTTGTTTTGTTTTGGAATATAGTTATTGCATCCCTGATGATAATTTTAAGTCCTACATTGCATTTTCACTTTCAGGTTACACAGTCACCCTCCTTATATCAAAAACTCAGTATTATTAATGAAGAAGGTCTCTGCTCTGATTCGATTTGATGTGTAAATAGACATAGCTACTGCAGTCTGTTCGGTTGTTTGATTTTCTCTCATAGTGGCAAATTGTTGATTGATGCACAACCACTGGTAATTACATTTATAGAGATTTGAATGATGGTTAGCATTAGTTACAAATGTTGGGTGTTTCCCACACATATCGTGTCCTGTAAATAAGGTTTTGCAAAAGTAAATTATTGGCATGATAACTATGGTCTTCTTTTGGAACGAGTGATTATTGGACTGGATGTATCTATGGCATATTTTGTTTGTTGTGTGATTATTAGGAATGTCACCGTGTGGGTTTTGTCAGCTGCACACCGCATGTAGTATGGATGACTTGTTTCCATACTCAGTGAGCCCACTGAGTTTTAAGTGTGTTATTTATTGTAGCTAGCCACTATTGATGAAAATCATGTTGGGTAGGTAGATCAGTTTTTAAGTCACCTTGGATTGATCGTTTACAAGGGCATAACTACATCTCTTGGGAAAGTTACTCCTGCATAGCTTGGGTCTAATTGATGGTTGTTGATTGTATCATGAGTTGTCATTTTCAAGCATGTAATTTTGGTCTTTTACTATGTAGATATATGAGAATGAATTTCGTTGCAAATTCTTTGTTGGCTCTATTGTAGAAATAGTGACTTCGTTGACTTGGAAGCATGATTGTGGAGTATAGTTGTGGACTGAAGAAATGAATGAGTAGTGATTGATTTTGATAGTAATAGACTGGGAATGGTGACTGTTCGTAGTTTTTTTATAAAATGCAGATTGTGAGAATAGTGCTACCTGCAAATCGTATGGGAAAACTTATTGTTCTACAGTAACATGGTGTTAAAGTTTGATTAATGAACAATAAATTCGTTAGATGTATAAGAATCATTATTTCATCAAATGACTGTTGATGGAATGATACATCTAATCTTACTGCAGAATGTTTTATGGATTGCTTGATTAATTTCATGAACAATAATCGTTTTCTTCCCCTTCCATGATCTCACTTTCCGCTACTTACAAACCCTTCACGTATCCCATATCCCTCTTTCACTCACTATTTTGGGATTAATTATAGCCAAAGGTTTCCTGTGTTGAGATAGATGAAAGTGGCAGTGTTTTGTGTGGATTGCAGTGATGTTTGATTGACTTGTTTTACAGTTGATTTTTGTTACCATTGAGAAGTAACCATGTTTTTCCCCTCCATTATATCGTATTTTCGCTCAATACAATCCCCTCACATATCCTAGAACCCTGTTTCACCCCCTGCTCATTGATTAACAAAAAAGCAATTTGTATGGATTGGATTGCATAAGTTTAATATAATTCTGAGCCAAAATCTATTTCATACTTGTAAGATTTGTCATGTATGGTTATATAAAATATCATTTTGCTAATCAATCATGCATGCAGGGATGTGCCATTCAAGTAAAAGGATAAAAACAAAGGCCTATCATGCCTCTATCAAAAAGAAGAACTAAAGGAAAATAGCATCAGCAAGGGAAAATATCATTTTAAGTTTTATTCTATCTATCAT
>ML857413.1:0-22171 GCA_009831015.1 Picea engelmannii
CTCATCCTTCGGACGAGTCCCTCGGAGTATTTTTAACGAACCCTAGGAAGGAGTGGTTCGGTCCCATCACGGGTCTGTCAATGTTTATTTAACGAGTCCAGAGATAGTAAAATCGAAGGTTTTTCAAGATTATAGAGTTTGGAAAAACACTCAAAAGAGAACTCTCTCAGTTCCTTTTTCATACAGTAGTCCAATGAGACTGAAAAAGGGTTAAACTATCGCTCGAAAGATGCGTACTTCAAATACTTTATCGAGCGTGAAAATAGCAAGGCCACTCGGCAATCTTTTCATGTTTACAGAGTCGAAAAGAGATTAAAGAGAACTCCAGGGGGGTTCCTTTTTCGTATAACCACAATGAGCCCGAAAAAGTGATAAAACGACGCTCGATCACGTTCTTATGTTTTTCACAAGTGCAAGAATGGACAAAAGGCGCTCGAGGTTTTATGTAAAAAACCATAACAATCAATCAAAATCACACCACACCAGGGAAAAATTCTGTCCATAATCATCCATGTTTCGCACCTGCAAGTCATTTCACTCATTTTCACATTAGTGATTAGGTTTAAATAACAAATAAACATAAAATACCCATAATTGATATAGTAAAAAGTAATTAAAATGAGTGAATAACCAAATTTACCATATCATTTCACACTTTTACCATTGAGTTCCGAAAACCCTCATTTTACCCTCTGCATTTGGTGTCGATTTATAGGAGCTACGAGTGATCCTTTGATGATTCGTCAGCAACATCTTGGTAAGTTCTTCATTCTTGATCTTTTCATGGTTTAAAATCTTGATTTTATTGGTTAAAAGTTCAGTTTTAAGTTAGTTTTTTGAACCCTTTTTGCGTTGAGGCATTCTCGCAGGTGGCCCATACGGGACCTGCAAGAATGACTCGTTCTCGCAGGTGGGCCTTAAGCCGCATGTGATAAGTTCACACTGTGGATATTATGGCACCTGTGAGTAGCGCAGAACTCAAATTTGTTTTGAAACGTTTAGCCAATAGAAAAAATTTATTCCATGAATAAGATCATTAATCATGTTTGTATGTTTCTTATGCAGGTAAATAGCTACAACCATGGTGCTTGAGTGGCGAGAAAGAGAACATGAGGAGGATAACGTGAATGCCAAAAACCATCCTCCCACCATAGTTGCACTAAGAGACTGTGGTCTCTTAAAATACTTCCGTATCCCGGGCATGAGAGCCCAAGTTCGATTACTGGAGTACCTAATCCGAATGTAGGATCCGGACCAACAAGTTTTCATTGTGGGAGCTCATACATTGAATATTGACATTGAGGACATATATTTCTTGACCGGATTATCCAGGCGTGGGTCCTATGTCAGTTTGACCGGCAACAGAGCAGGCGGGTTAAAAATGAGTGAATATTGCAACCAATACTGCGTACCTGAGGCCGAAAGAAAGAAAGGGAAAGTGGCCATTTGGGGAGTAACTGACTTGAATCTCCGCACTATTCTCTTTAAAATTGCTCAGATGGCTGGAAGTGCCGCTCCCCATATGGAATTGTAGATCTATTTCCAGTACGCCATCGAGTGTACTGAGCCCCGGGTATTTAACTGGGCTGATGCAGTATTACGCAATATCAAGAAACAATTGACTAAGTGCAGGCGGGGAGATCTGAAACAGTTTGGATATGGTTTTTTGTTAGTGTCCTTATTCCTAGAGAGGGTCCCTGTGTTTTGTCTACAGGCTGAGTGGGACCTTCCTGGTCCTAGAGATCCGAGGATGCTTCGATGGTGTAGGCTCATGGCCAGACATGTAGCAGGACCAATCGTCAAATATGACGATATATTCTTTGACTGGTTGCAAAACCAGATGCTGATGGTGGATGAATATGCCTACGCCGGGTTGGATTTCCGAGGAGATCCATATATAACACTACCTGAGGATTCTCAGTGGGGAGACCTCGGTAAGAAAAACACAAATTTTCTCTTTTTAAAATGTTTTTGAATTTTTATCATATTTAAATGTTTTTGTTTTATAAAATTATCCAAAGACTAACACAAAACATTGTTGATAACACAGATGTTGGAGCTTATAGACCTGCTGGCTCTTCTTCTATCCAGCGTCGAGGAGAGGCAATAATAGCAGTACCACAGTACGCCGAGGATTATCTGACGGTGGAGCAGAATTTAGAGGGCCTGACAGCTGATATTCCAAATATGACTCTGGAAGAAATTCCACGACGCGATCAGCGTCACACTATAGGAGTTTCCGCAACTATAGGTCGAATTCTCCGCAGAGTAGCTAGGGCTATAGTGTGTTACCATGAACGTCATCCGTGACATCACCATGTAGAAGATATAAGCTTCATTTTTTGATATTTTGGTCTTCGGACAAACATTTTTGTAAAAACAAACTCTTTTGATCGTTATATATATATACAGACGGCTTCTACCGATTTACTATACATTGTGTGAATTGTAATGTGTTTGATTTATAAATGGTTCAAATGCCTGTCCAATACATAATTAGCTAAAGCATCTGTTAATGTATTAAGACATCTAGGAATATGCTAATATTCAATGTGAACAAAATACCGTTCCAAGAGGCGAATCCGCAAATATACCCTTAATAAAGTAGGACTTCGGATAGAGTAGACATTACTTAGCTGTAGTACTACAAGCTGCGAGTCAATTCGCACAACCAAATGACGAATTCCGAGAGAGATTGCATCAACCAATAATTCAATAACAATGCTATATTCTTCCATGTTGTTGGTTGCTCGGCCAAGACATACACCTCTTAAAGATATAAGTTCATTTGTTGGGGCATAGATTGCCCATGCAGCAGAAGCTAGGTTCCGAGTACTACGACTAGCACCATCAGTGAAGCCAATATAGGGTAGCGAAGTTCCCGACATCTGTCAATCAAACACAACATCACGTAAGGGCAGAGGCTGGATAACGTCAAAAGCAAACTAAATTAACACACACAAAGTATGATACATTAAAATACAAGTACTTGTGCACAAATAACTTATGCATAGTACTTCTTCAACTACAACCCATTCCTGGGTTCACTCAAAGGTATACCATCATAATCAACCAGCTCATATGCTCCTTTTTCCAACACTTTGCGAACAATGTAAGGACCACGCCACATTGGTTCAAATTTCCCAGATCCGAAGACATCTTTATCTTGTTCATACAAAAGAACAAGATCTCCTTCAGAGAAAACGCGAGGCTTGACATGCTTGTCATACTGTGCCTTGACGCATTTCTTCTGGGCTTCTATTACTAGAGTAGCGTCACGTCGAGTCTCGTCTAATCGTATCAGATACAACATATGTTCCTCTTCAGTAGAAGTATTGGGTAAGAGTTCGACAACTAGCTTCAGAGAAGGTATCTCACATTCTATTGGCAGAATGGATTCCATGCCATAGACTAATCGAAAGGGAATAAACCCCGTAGCAGATTTAACAGATGTCCGATATGCCCACAAAGCTGAAAACAACATCGTGTGCCAGCTGGTTTTATGAATTCCTATCATCCATCGAATCACAGTTATAAGAACCTTATTGATTTCTTCAACCTGGCCATTGGCTTGTGGATAATAGGGTGTTGAGATATCATGACGAAGACCCAACTTTTCCGTAAGTTCAGACATCATAGAATTCCTAAAATGACTACCGTGATCGATAACGATAGCCTGAGGAACACCAAAATGAGTTATGACATGTTTGAAAAGAAATAACGCCGCAGTCTTTCCAGTATTATCGAATGTTGGCATCGCCTCGACCCATTTTGTAAAATAATCAACAGCTACAATAATGTAACCATGCCCCCCGGCCGAGTGAGGGTGACATGTCATGAAGTCAATGCCCCATTTTGTAAAAGGACCAACTGAGACTACAGGAGGAAGGGGAGAAGGATGCGACCGAATCTTTTGAATGTATGTCTGGCAGGCATGACACTTCTGAACAACAGTAATGCAGTCATTGAACAAGGAAGGCCAAAAATATCCTACACGTAAAATATTCTAGGCAGTAGAATACCCAGACATATGACCACCACATGCTCTCGAATGGCAGTCATTCAAGGCTTTCTTGGCTTCATCAAAAGTCAAACATTGTCGAAACACAGAGTTAACTCCTCGACGGTAAAGAGTGTCGCCAAGGATAATGTACTGACGAGCTTGATAATGGACATGATGTCGTTCAGTACTAGACAAAGCAGGCCGAAAAGTCTGGGTCTGGAGATATATAATGATATCTCCATACCAAATATCATCGGTACTAATAAGAAAAAGTGATTCATCCGATAATGAATCTACTGCTACATTTTCCGTGGCAGAGTGGGGAAAATCACATATTAACTCAGCAAAAACTAATGATTTCTTCAACGTGGCGCGATCGAATTCCAAGTCGAACTCCGGGAGAATGATAATCCACTTGGAGTACTTTCCCCCCAACAATTGACGTGTCAATATATGTTGCATGGGGTTACAATGTGAAATCACTGTAGTTTTCCTGGAGAGAATATAATGGCGAAAACGTTGAACTGCTTGAACAACAGCCAAAGCCAGTTTTTCAACATGTTGGTACTTGATCTCAGTTGATGTGAGACTTTGACTCAAGTAATATATAACATGTTCATTGTGTGCATCATCCTCTTGAATGAGAACCATGCTGATAGTATACTCGGAAGCAACTAGATAAAGAAAGTAATCCCGACTATAATCAGGAGGAAAAAGAAGTGGAGCTTTCGTGAGGGACAACTTTAAAGCCTCAAAAGCGTTGTTGGCAACTTTATCCCAGACAAACTCTGAACCTTTCTTTAGAAGACGTGTAAAACCACGAGCAATATCGGCGTAATTAGGTATGAAACGACGAAGAAATTTTGCTTTCCCTTAACTGGCGCAGTGAAGAAGGAGGAGGGAGATTAAGAATCGCCTCAACCTTAATAGGATCTACCCGGATCCCTTGACGTGAAACAATGAAACCGAGAAGACGGTCGAACTCTACGCAAAAGACGCATTTTTGAGGGTTTAGACGAATGCGATAGAACCAACAACAAACAAAAATTGCTCGGAGATGATTGGGGTGATCGACATGGTGTAAAGAATGAGTTGGAAAGTCGTCCAAATAAGGTTGAACGATATGATTTATATCGTGAAACGCATAAGACATAGCACGTTGAAACGTTGCACCTGCGTTCTTAAGACTGAAGGGAATTTTTCTATAGGCGAAAGTCCCCCAAGGACAAATGAAAGCAGTTTTATGTTGGTCCTCAGGAGCGATGTTAATTTGATTATAGCCGGAGAATCCATCCATGAGAGAAAAGATTTCACTGCCGGCACAGTCATCGACGATCTGGTCGACGAAAGGGGTTGGAAATTTGTCTTTCGGACAGGCTTTGTTAATATCCTGATAATCAACACAAACACGTATACTACCACCTTTATTATCAATCGGTACGGGGTTGGAAACCCATTCTGTCAGAGCCACAGGATAAATAAAACTGGCTTTGAGAAGTTTTTCAACTTCGAGTTTGATAGCTATCGCTTTACGTGGATGAACCAGACGAAGGTGTTGCTGGACTGGTTTAACTCCAGGGTATGTATTAATTTCATGGACAACAATAGCAGGGTCGATACCTGACATCTCTTCATAACTCTAGGCAAAGATATCACAAAATTCTTTAAACAAGGAAGTATAAGTGACAATTTCTTCAGGAGAACACGAAGCTCCAATGTGAACATTTTCAACTATCCCAGGTTTAATTGAAATATCAATGGGTATCATGGGAGAAATATTACTGAGGTTCCCTTCTACAAACACATCACGTGTCAATTGGGGAATGGTTGATATGACAACAACGGTCGACGGAGTCGAAATCCGTTGATAATTCTCGAGAGTGTGTTGTTCCAGAAACAGTATGGAATGATGATGCCCATCATCCCAAGGGGTGTCTTCCATGATGGACATGATCATCTCGTTAGTGGGGAAGATGACACGAAAAGGACCAGGAGACAACTCATCAATAGAGGGTGTAGAATGTGTTTCCGATTTAATCGCATGATAAGTAGACTCGACCGGACTTAACGACATGACATCACCGAAACGAGTATGATCTCTGGGATCAGGGACTATCCAAGGGTCGGTGGACACAGGAAGTTCATGAGGTACAATAGAGATCATATTAATAGAAGCAACTGATGGGCATGGAATATCAGGTGGTGGTGGTATGGGGAAGGTACCCATTAACGAAGAGACTTTTAAAAGACCGACTCCAACATTCTCGTAACCCAGTGGGGTTTTAGATATAAACGACACGTTTCCAGTGCGAGTATCAAAATTAAAGAATCCAAGTTGATCAACCGTAATGACCTTTCCCTGATGAGGAAAACAGACTACACGAAAAAGTGTTGACACAACAGCACGCATAGAATCTACCCAGCTACGACCAAGTAGAAGATTATAATCGAGGGAAGCATCGAAAACTTCCACTTCAACTTGGACTGTCTTACCTTCGAGAGTAACAGACAACGATGGAAGAACACCGTAAGGCTTAAAACCAGATCCATTGAAGGCTCTCAAAGTATTTTGTGATTCATTTAAAGGAGGAGAGCCAATGGCTTTCCAACAAGTAAAAGACATTACACACGTAGAGGCACCCTCATCAATAACAGTTCGACAAATGCTCTTGTCAACGACAACAACTTGTATCTGAAACGCAAGCTGCAGGGGTAACCTTGGAATATGGTCTTCCAAGTCAAAGACTATGAGATTCATATCTGTAGGATCAATTCCACCTATTGCTTTCAATAGAGCCCTTCATTGTGCAGGACAAGACTGAAGGACTTCAAGGGCCGACATTGCTGAAGGTGCTTTGGCCAGATCTTCGACTATGCTATAGTTCTGGGCCACATGAGCATGAGGATTGAAGGCCAATTTCTTAATGACACCTTGCGAGGGTGGTCGTATAACTGTATCAAGGCTTGGTCTTTCGAGATGAAGAGGACCGCTCGTAGGTGGATTCGGTGGAGAGGGCTGTACCAAAGTTGGAGGTAAATCGTCAACCTTCTCCTTAGATGGAGTATAGTCTTTGGCTCTAGTGGTAAGTGCAACGTTGTCTTTTGTAGAATCACCGGTACACATCAAAACATATGACGTCGTAGAAGTAGAGGGTTGGTCATGGAAAACCAATGAGGCCTATTGCTGATATGGGAAGGGTTGGGACAAGACTGCCGGCGTAGAGGGTTTCGACGTTCCTTGAAGGAACTTAGTAACCTCGGAACGTCGAGGAAAATCCTTCATGTAGTGATCGTCACCACAGATAAGGAAAGGGTAGCGTGGTTTGCGCTTATCCCGATCTTCAACAGGAGGAGTTTTAGTTTGCTCATTTGGATTATTATTTTTACTCTCCTTATTCTTGCCTCTCCCTTTCTTTGATTTATTTTTACCAGTCGGGGTAGATTGAAAAACATTCACTTCAGAAGTTTTACTGGAGGGAGGAGCAGGAGACAGAGCATTTTGAACATTAGAAGAGGTCGATTTAGGGGTCATGTTTGAAATAGAATGTGATTGGGCATGGGTAGTACCAATCACACCATCAGCTGCATGGGAGGCAACTGTAGTAGTTGAAGCGCTGGAAGTACCAGGACGAGGAAACTCAGGTAATAAATTATACAGTGTTCCCGTTTGCGAATAAACGAGATCAAGATATTGAGCGTGACTTATAGACTACTCCTCTGTAACAACACCACCCATAGAAATATCTTTACCAATTTCGTTCACGAAGGATTTCGTAAACCATTCGGCCAGTAACTGATCAGGGAGTTCAAGTTTAATGAGACGTCGTCTCCTTCACCACTCATGAATATGATCCGATATATGAGTGCGTTTGGTTTGTTTGAAAGAAGTCAAAATCTCAGTCCCAGTTTCGTAACGGATCGGTAACTGGTAGTGTGTAAGAAAAGACATAGCTAGGGTGTGGAAATCAGAAAAGAAACCTCGTGGCAATTCAATATACCACTTCGCAGCAGCACCAGTAAGGGTGCATTGAAAAATACGGAGACGAATGGAGCCATCCATTAACGAGTTGGATGAACACCATAAATGAAATGTCATAACATGATTATTTGGGTCCTCCCCCGCCTTGCCATCGAACTTCGGAATATCTGATGGAAGCTTTGCAAAAATAGCAGGCCATTGGGGAGAGTGACAAATAGGATCATTGAGGATCCTAGACAAATCTGGAAAATCCAAGGTAGCAAGAAAAGGCAACTGCCGATTCACTTGTGGGTACTGGTGACTTTGGGGTGGAAGTCCCGTCGACAAACCAGTAGGACCGTATGCAGTCTGCCCATAGAGGGAAGACCCTAACTGATTCGGTGGTGGCTGGATAGGATAGTAACCCCAAGGATTGTGACCTTGGGTTTGAGTAGGGACCTGGGGTTGATTAGTCTGACCTGAACCCCAAATAGGATTAGTTATACCCGGATAAGGTTGGCCTACAATAGGGACAGTTTGCTTCCCCTCAACATTTTGAGGAAAATTTCGTAGAAGTTGATTCCAAAACTAGGCCAATTCGGGAGGTATATTTTGTCCAAAAGGTGAGGTTGGTCCTCCTATCGCAGACATATTTCCCCCCGGAAGTTGTGTGCCAACCATAGGTTGCGTAGTAACTGTGTTGTGTCCGGGAAAAGGAAAAGGAACCATACCACCTTGTCCACCAACAGGAATCTGCGGGTTTGGTGCAACAGCCGAGATAGTGCCACTAGGATTAGGATTGCCAGAAGGAAAAGGAGGGAGTGTCAGGATAAAACAAGGAACCTCATAACCAGGAAAAGGAGGAACACCTGGAGAACTAGTTGGGGTTTGCGGAGGTGTTGGATTAGGAGAATTCAACAAGGCATTCAAAGCATGGTAACCGGGTGGTAATGTTGGGATGACATCAGGTATTCTCTGGGTATTGATAGGAGCAAGAGTGGCTGTAGTAATCTCAGTTTGGACACTCGTAGTATTAGCGAGATGGGCCATCTCGGGAGGGAGAAAAAAACGATAAGTGGTAGTCTCTGGTGTAGTTCCTGTCTCAGGAGACATTTGAGGGTTGATTTCATCGGAAATCCCCCGACCAAAAACGATTTGGCCTACTACACTGGGAGAAGGCCCAATAGTTGATTCAGAAGATGTAACAACGGCTTCGTCAGAAGAATTTAATCGCAGAACAGGTTGTTCACCACGGCAAATGTGATAGTCCTCTCTAGTATTGGTGATTCGAAAATCCTCTAGAGAGTCTGTACAATCTACCTGTGGAGGTGGTGTGGTGACAGCTGGAACGTCACTTGTTTCCCTGTGTGGTGGAGTAGCAACTGGGACTGCACTCTGACGAGGAGAGCCCTCAGGTGTGCTAGTAGGCAAGGGTTGAGAATCGTCCGGATGTTCTGGAGATAAACCTTACATCCTACGTGAACGTCTCGGGGGAGAAATTGTAAACAAATGACAAGCTCTGCAAAGAAATTACTATGGTTAACTCTGAGAAACAAAGAGCATGCACTAGTAAATAAAATCTGGGAAGCAATCACCAAGCAAACAATACCTTCTAATTTCGAAGCCACTAGTTGGTGATGAAATCCAACGCCGCAACAACGAGACGAGAAGGGGTGGGGCTAGGGTGGAAAAATTACGCTGACGACCTGCTTAACGGACTTACACCTTGGTGCAAGCTCCCACACATAATCGTGGGTATACCCTCCAAGGAGCCCGAGTGAGTCTGGCCAACGTCAATTCTAGGTACTGTGAAGTCTTTCCCCTCCACAGTCACCTTGGGTAAGAACCTAGAGAGATAGGCCAGTAAGGTCACCACAAACAATAGTACAGCCTGGAGGGACAGTCGTCAGTCTGATCCACACGCAAGGGCAGGGTATCAATCCCGAAATCAACTCAAAGGCTTCCACTCATAATTGTGGGTATACCTCAGAGTGATCCCCGTAATACGTGCAATCTCTACACCGATGTCAAAAAAGCAGGGTTAGTAACTCTGCCAACACCCATGCGACCTAGTGCTTGTCCCTTGTGTTAGAAGGGCTTCCCAGGACAATGTGATGCAAATGGAATTTAACACTCCCTAACTCAAGATGCTATTGTGTGTTTTGAGCTTTTGGAGAGTATATCTCTCTTCCTACTCCAAAGCACTAGCCTAGCTAAAGGTTGGTGTAAAAGAGCCCTAGAAAAGAGTTACTAGATAAATTTTAAGATTACGCAATGTTTTTAAGAGCTGTTGTTTAATCAAAGGTAATGGAAGTGAAACTCATGTTGTGTGACTCTGACCCAAATAATGCAAGGATGATGATGAAATATGACTCGTTTCATTCCATGAATCCTATTTATGGGAAAGAGAGAAAATTTTGCAAATCAACTCAATACTACAATGCAATGCACAATTTCCTTTCAGATGTCAATGAAAACAATCATTTATCAAAGGACAATCTCTATATGTCTTTTTCAAGTACTTCAATAAACTCTAAAATTTGGTTTTTTCAATGTTTTCTAAAAGAAACAAAAACAAAGTTTTTGAAAGAAAAGATTATTGTTCACTTTCCAAAAATAATTCTCACTATATCAATGAGAAAACATAAAACCAAATCATAAAGAACCAAGCAATAACAACCCAATCAACTCTTTCAATGAAAGTAAAAACAAAAAGCAAACCAATGAGTCTTCTCAATGCAAATGGAAATGTTCTTTTGAATCAACAAGCAAATGAGAAAAACCAAACACTTAACTCTCTACCAATCACTAGTTCTCAGCCAATCAAACACACTCAACTCTAGTAGTCAGAGCGAATGAAATTGCCAATAAGAGCTAAGAAATGAAAGTCAAGCTACAAAGGGAAAGAAAACCTTGAAACCCTAAAACAGTTTGAGCATGCAAACTAAAGCAAGAGCAGTATAAATCAAGGATCCAATAAGCCAATCAGAGGTGAATCAACTGATCTGAGCAGTCAAAACTCAAAATCAAAATTTTCAAAAATCTTGCTCGCAGGCAAGCAGTGTAACACAGTGCAAGAATCTATGATTCTCGTAGGAGGCCTTATATCAAGGTGCGAGGTGTTCGCACTGGACCCTATGTGTAGGGTGCGAACCTGACCAGTTCTCACAAGCTGTAGTTAAATCCTGAAGATGACAAAAATTTTGAAAATGAAAGAAAAAAGACAAAAGCTTCTGGACCCAAAAGGTCTCTTAGGATATCCTGAGCACTCAGAGACTGAAAAAATAGGAGAAAAATGAAACTATAGCAAATGGCCATAGAAAAACTCAAAAACCATAAAGAAAAAGGGGGATATCCCCAGTGGAGTCGCCAATTTTGTTTCAGGATTAATTCGTAAGTGTGGACACAAACCGATCTCCCTAGATCCACCTGGATCTAGAACAAAACAGGACAGAATAATACAGTTTCCCTAGATTTTAACTGTTGAATGAACTAGGAGGCAAGAATCATGTACATACCTTATGATCAGTTCCTTGGGTCTCTGCTGTTCCAAGCTTCGCTCCAATGCTCTTGTATCATCCAGACCACAAAAAAACAAACCAATCGAAGCGAAGACAATTCAAAATATTCAACAGTTAATCCATACATTTGATCAAGGAGTTATGTAATAAAGTTACATCAACTTTATGGGAAAGGGACATATTACTATATTATATTGATTGAAAGTGAAACTTACAACCCGAGCCTTGATGTTGCAAACCTCCTTTCGATGGCTCCTAGCTCTGACACACACACTTTCTCATGCATGAAGAAAATCAACCACTTTTGATGACCTTGTTGGTGTCTTTGGCTTCTGTAGCATCAATCCTCCATACAATCTTCCACCAATTCTCCAATCGATCTCTTACTTAGTTTGCTTCTAACCTTTTCCATGAGAATCCTCCTCAATATATAGGAGAAAATAGATTAGTTACTTGGATAGGAATGATCCCAAGATATCAGGAAAACCAGTACTTTAGATAACCATTCGTATGCCAATTCATCCTTCTAGAAGATTCCCTTCTAGAAGATTCGAGAATTTTATCTTTTTCCTTCCTTTAGAAGATGTTCGCACCTTGGCAGTTAGGTACAGTGCGAACTTCTCGCAACCCATCTTAATGAAGCCTGTGAGAACCATGGATTCACGCAGGCAAATATATAGTTAGCCTGCGAACCTCCCTTAAAAATATGATTTCTGGAAGCAGACAAAAGTAACTTTTCTCAGGAAATTGTTCTAGTGAAGAGCCTGACTTTTCCATCATCATTATATCATCATGAAGACCAAAATTATGGATAATAGACACATTGATTGAGATTGGGTTGAAGTGGTTAAAGAAGAAGAAAAGAAGGAGCAAAGTAAGGGAAAACAAGGCGTTGGAGAAGAATATCGAGGAGAACAGATAAACAAGCAAGATGGATCATGGACAACTCAGCAAGCAGAAAAAGCCACCAATAGATGCTTTGGAGCACCTCGCGGGAAATATGGAAAGATAGGCTAGCAAAGCCTGAAAAACGTGGGTCAAGTTGACCTAGGGTTTTAGACACCTAGGGTTTTTGTATTTAGGGTTTTGACAGCTAGGTTTTGACCTAAGGATGTCTGAAAGATATTGTAATGTATAAAGAAGAACCTAGATGGGAGAAGAGGGGTTTGGGTTGGTTCGTTCAGATTTGGAGGTTCATTAATGGTTGTTAGTTCATTATTATTGTTGAGTGATTGTATTGTGAGGGAGAGAAGTGTTGTGTGTGAGAATCTTCTGGTATTGTAAGATCTTCAACTGGGTGCGGAGATCAACCCTAGAGCTGGGTGTGCAGGGAGGGGAGAGAAAGAAGAAGAGAAGAAGAAAGTGAGCTGCTAGCTAAGAGCACATATAGAACTGTATGTTTTATATAATATCAAGAAACAAAGTTCTGTGGACATAGCCCTAGGGAGAGGGTGAACCATATATATTTGGTTGTTATGTGTAATTTATGTTGTGTTCTTTTCCTTGTAATTATTCTATTATTGCATCATTGTATTAGATTTGAGATATAACCGTGCGAAGTAGGTTTAAGTGGTAGATGATATCTAGCTACTGTGTTGCTATTGTTTTAGATCAACTTTGCATTTCCTCTGGTTGTAGACAGCTGTGTCCTGCAACCCCCTATTGCTACTTCAGGTGAGACTGCATCTACTTCGTAGGTGCTACCAAAAGGGCCAGTAGTTAGGGCTTGATGGTGCACTGTTAGAGTTGAACCCTGGGTCTGCCCTTGTGCCAATAAATGGTTCCATTGTTGGGACATGGACCTTCTTGAGGGAATGTCAAGGTGGTTTCCATTGAAGACAAAAAATCAGAAGTGGATAGAAGAACAAGAAAAGGACTCCGTAGAAGCCCAGAACAAGAACCTTAATCTTAGCACAGAAGATTGGTTGGGAAAGTATATCTTTACCGATATACATGAGATTTTCTTTAGAGGAATTCATAAAGAGCTATACGAGTGGTTAGCCAGATTAGTCGATACCTAGTTTGAGATCAGATGTAGACTTCCTGTGGTTTGGATGTCGATGTTGATCAAGAAGGTTAAAAGAGTTGATAACGCTATGTCAAGAGCAGTAGATCACTGGTTTGATAGCACCATTGGAGGGTACATCATCGAGTTTTCTATTGACAGAGTAGAGTCATATAGACAAGTAGAGAGATATTTCTTTAAAGGACCTAGAGTAAAATTGTTACACTTTTTGAAGTTGAAGATCAAGATGCTATTGCATGAGAATAACTTCTTGAAGATACAATAGTGGGTCAGATTGAAAAGATAATGTTCAAGAATTCAGATAGTGACAGTGACAATGACAAAGAGATTGGACATACACACAGTGGGAGAACCTTCAGAGAAGTTCTTGTGGTGAACTTGTTCAAGCAGAATCACGAACCACTAGCACAAGAAGAAAGGTTATACAGTGGAGAAGAAGAAGATTTACTGAATGAGGAACATTCAGAGTCTGTTAGAGCAGAGGAAGGGAAGATTGAAGAACCTCGCTGAAAGAATCAGAAACTTCAGGAACTGCACCGACTACTGAATTAAGTACTATTACTCCTCCTATTGTTTTAGCAACATTAAGTAACCAGAGTAGAAAGATTTATCAGAGCACTCAGAGCACTGTTACAAGCAGTTCAACACATACTCAGTCAGGAAACCTAGGAAGACCTATGGCGGATGAGATGAGGTTACCAACCTTTAGGGGAGATGGATTTGAAGATCCTAATAAACACTGGTTTCTATGCAAAGCTGTATGGAGTATTAAGAATGCCACTGACGAAGCAGTTAAGAGAGCTCAGTTTAGTACTACCCTAAGAGACCACCCGCTGAGATGGTACATAAAATTTGTTCAAGGAGTTGCATAGTCGAAACCACTGAATGTCATTGAGACTGCGTTGATTGCTGAATTCAAGAAACCCAAGTCAGAATCATAGTGAATTACAGAGCTGAAGGAAATCAAGAAGAAAGTAGTTGAACCTGTTAGGGAGTTTGATCAGAGTTTTAAGACCTTAACATGTCATTTGAGTTTCCATATCCTAGATGAGAAGAACAAGGAATAGTTCATTGCTGCCCTCCTACCACACATCAGAGTCCCTCTGATGCAACAGAAAATTGCTTCGCAGGATGAGGCATTGGAGCTCACCATGAAACTAGAGTTAGCCCCTATGGGAGAATCCAGCTCGGGGATGAGTCAAATTTTGAGTCAGCTAACTAGATTATCTTTATAGGTCGAAGATATGAAGAAAGACAAGGGAAAATATGAAAGGGAAGACGTTTGGTGTATCGGATGCAAGTCATAAGGTCATGACAAGGAGCACTGTCCCCTATTCCATGAATACTTGGCTTGTGGAGCTCCAAGCCCTTTGAAGAAAATTACTCTACCTTGGTGCGAGGTATGTAGAAATAGACATCACCTTGGTGAATTCTATTACATGAAAAAATATGTTCAGACACCTACAAATATTTACTGCACATTTTGTAAATCTATGGGGCATGATGAGAAGGACTATAGGCCTTAAGATATCTTTCATGAAAGGTCAAGAGATAGATATAGGATTCAAGGAGAGATACAATAAGAGGGAACTACTACGCAGTTTAAATCCCCAGGAAGAGGAAACTTCAACCCTCATGGTGGATTCAGAGGAAGAGGATGAGGAGGAGGCATGGGTCGAGGTTGAGGTAAGATCATTTGTTATAACTGTGCACAACTAGTTCACTTGGAAAGGGACTGTCAGAACCCTTGTACCACTTGCAGTTACTGCAAATCATTTGAACATGTCATAGAAGATTGTCCTGCGCTATTAGCCAAGCTTCAGGAGAGACGAGGAGGAAACCAAAAAGTAAAACTAATATCGGTAGAACCTCATGGAGTGGATCCCAGAGTCGCTGTTATCATGATAGGAGGCATTGCTACAGGCGAAGACAGAGTAACCCCCAAAAATATTACAGAGGAATCAAGGGTCAGAAAGGATGTAGAGAAGACACACGAATTTGATCCAAGGAAAGAGAAACAGAAATTTGAAGAGGCAAGAAAATAATTCGGAAGATATCAGGCTTCATCATCAAAGACACAACGAGAAGTAAGAGAATGTGGAATGCCTCTGGCATTTGATCAGTCTACTTCGCCTAGAGAAGGAAAATAGGTAAGTAGGTTTACGAAATTCTTATGCACTTGCATTAATTTGATAAAGGGTGAAAGTGTTGTACAAGAGATACAAAATTTGATTAGACAATATGAGATAGGGAAGGTAGATCCCTTACTGAATAGAGCAGTACATGAAGTATCTAAAAAGATAAGGAAAAATAAGGAACTACACCTGAATGCTCAGATTGGAGATTATGATATAGATTATGTGGTCCTCGACTTAGGGTCGGAAGTCAATGTCATGAAAAAGCAGACTTGGGAACTGATGGGAAAACCTAAGTTTATTTATTCCCCTATCAGGATTAGGATGGATAATCAGCAGGAAATAATCCCCCTTGGAAGACTGGATCATGTCCCTATGGACATCAATGAGGCCCGAACATTTGTAGACTTCGAAGTAATTGAGATAGTTGATGATAACTGTTCTTATCCTGCACTGTGAGGAACTGATTGGGATTTCAATAATTCAACTGTGGTTGACTTAAAGAAAAGAAGAATTACATTTGAAGGTGATGGCCTTAGGGTCATTGCACCTCTGGATCCTAATGAAGGTCGCAAATACAAAGAGCCCATTAGAGAATAAGACCACACATATGAGCTAGAGAATATATACAAATTGACAACAAGACATCAAGATTACATTAATCCTACAAAAGATGGGAATCTAAGATGGCGAAGTGACAACACATGTTCATCAAATTCAGAAGAAGCACTAGAGAACTAGAAGAACAAAATGTCTAAAGTTTCTACGTGGAGATGTGCTAGATTGACTAGAGAAGTTCACTGGATTGGCACAACAGTCAGTAATTTGCCAACATTTGATGGTTTGAATCACTTAGAAACATTCTTATTGGAATTTGAAGAAATTGTACAAGTACAACAGAGACTTTTGGCATTGGATGAGGTCTTGAAAGAAAATCCAACGAGATGGTAGGGAACACATAAGCAGAACATCACGAATTGGGTGCAATGTCACACTTTGATTACAAAACGATTTTCAGACCAAGTAGAAGGGTGCAAAGTTAGATAAATAGGTCCAAGCTGTTCGAAAGACCATGTGAGAAGTTGTGAGGACTTATGGAGAAGCATTCTTCAAGATAAGTGGGTGCATAATTTCATTAACACGTTGGACACAATGCCTATCAATTGGTATCTTCAAGCAGAACTTCTTCTCACCACTGAATATTGGCAAGGTATGACTCATAATTTTGCAGCTACATTTTCATTTGAAACTCAACACTCTATGGTAGATCAAGATTTACAGGTTGTGAGACAGAAAGTATTTGAGGAGGCACCTAACCTCCCTGTTGAGAAATATGAGGATGAATGGACTACACCCCTTCAGAAATTGCAAGAATGTTACAATATCAATGCTGCTGAAGATGACGATCCTAGGAATGTGAACATCCTAGAAATAGAAGGGCAGAGAGACATAGAAGGATTGGGATTCAAACTACCTTTTATTCGACAGCCAATTAAAATCAAGAAAGTCAATATTGGGAAAGAGAAAGCACCTAAGTTGGCCAACATTGGAGATTATTGGGACGATGCCACTATTGATAAGATCACATAATTATTGCATGAATATTAGGACTTGTTTCCAACCAAGTTCACTAATATGAAGGGCATTAAAGGGCCCATAAGATAAATGAAGATCCCCTTGAAAGCATATGCAAGGCCAGTCAAACAGAGACCCTAGGGACTGAATCCAAAATATAAGTAGAAAGTCGAGATTGAATTAGACAGAATGCTCGAAGTAGGAATCATAGAACCTGTTGAAGAGTCAGAATGGATTAGCCCTATGGTGGTTCAGGACAATAAGACATGAGAGATCAAAATCTGTGTAGACTCGAGGAAAA
Source organism: Picea engelmannii (assembly GCA_009831015.1). Lineage (NCBI taxonomy): Eukaryota > Viridiplantae > Streptophyta > Pinopsida > Pinales > Pinaceae > Picea > Picea engelmannii. Next base: position 17,520 of record ML857413.1, read on the forward strand.
TAAATGATGCATGTTTACATGATCCTTTCCCTACATCATTTATTGACGAAATATTAGATAATGTGGGAGGACAGGAAGATTACTCCTTCACAGATGGATTTTTAGGTTATCACCAGATCAGGATTGCCAATGAAGATCGCCATAAGACCACATTTGCAACAGAATGTGATCCTACCAATACATAGTGATGCATTTTGGATTGAAGAATGAACCAACCATATTTTATATGGTGGTGGTCGAAGCATTCAAGGAGTTTCTACATAAATTTATGGAAGAATATTTTGATGATTGGACTGTTTTTAGCTTATTGAAAAATCATATTGAATGTTTAAGACTAATGTTGGATAAGTGTAGGAAACGTCAGATTACCATGAACCTGAATAAGTGCATCTTCTTTTCACCCTTTGGACTACTGCTAGGCCATATTGTGTGTAAGCAGGGGTTGCTGGTAGATCCATCCAAGATTGCCATTATTGTTGATCTACCCCCCCCCTACTTAAGTAAGACAATTGCACACTGCTCTGGGGCATATTGGATACTACAGGAAGTTCATTAAGGGATATGCATAGATTAAAACACCCATGGAGAATATTTTGAAGAAAGATTGCCAATTTCAATGGATAGAAGAATGCCAACAGAGCTTCGACACACTGAAATAGAAAATGGTTAATACGCCTATTCTGGTTTTCCTAGATTGGAGTAAGGAATTTCATGTGCATGTCAACGCATCCTATATTTCATTGGGAGCAGTGTTAGCACAACCAGGAGAAGGATATATTGACCATTTGTTAGCCTTTGCTAGAAGGAAGCTCTCAATAGATGAGATAAATTACACTACTACTAAGAGAGAAGGTTTATCCATGGTGTATGCGCTGCAAAAGTTTCATCACTACTTGTTGGGAGGACACTTTAAGATGTCCACTGATCACTCTACGCTGAAATACCTAGTCAAAAAGCCAGTGTTGGTGGGAAGAATATGCATATGGATACTGCTATTCCAGGAATATGATTTTGAAATTGTGGTCAAGCCAGGGAGAATGAACAATGGACCTGACCACTTGTCTAGGTTAGAACATGGAGAGGAACCTACTAGTTTGGAGGATACATTATTACATGCATAGTTTCTGGTCATTAGGAATTTTGATGATCACTTTGCCTAGATAGTTTAGTTCCTATCAATAGGAATGGCACCTCGCGAATATACAATTATTCAAAAGAAACAATTGGTAGTTCGTGTTGCAAATTTTTCACTTATAGCTGGTGTTGGCACAGGGGCAGACCTAGGGTTCAACACTCAAGAGTGCACCAACAAATCCCTAACTACCAGCCCTTTCGGCAACACCTGCGAAGCATATGAAGTCTCACCTGAGGTAGAGGCAGGGGTGGTTGCAAAACTCAGGTGTCTGCAACCTTAATTGAGACACATATCTATGATTATATCCTTTACAGAGAACTTAGCATCATTCATTCATCACTATTCACCCTTATTGTACTTCACAGATAAGACAGAACGTCACAGTACTTGCTCAGATATAAGATATTTCAGTGCTTAGCAACAACAAAACATATTAGATCCTGTAGATCAACACTAAGCATCCTCATACACATCAAATATACTATTCATATACCTCTAGTGAATCACAAAGCATAAGAAAATCTATCTAATCATGGCATAGCACTTAACAAGATAAGGAAAACACAAGGAAGCAATAACACAAAGTAGGACACACAGGTTTATGTGGTTCACCCCCAACCTGGGGCTATGTCCACAAAGTATTATTTTTATTTATTAGCTTTGGTCAATCTGATTACAACACATAGCTCAACTTGTATTCTGCATGGGACAGGATATCTGCACACACCTTGCCAGATCCTCCTTCACTGAGTAGATCTAGCACAAAGCCTTCTTACAATCCGTGCACTCAACACTTACAACACTTGCACTCAACTCTGCAAGCCTCTTACAATCATGCATAGAGCATTTACATTCGATCACACAGATCTAATTACTAGCACTAAGCCATTGGCTCTTCTTACATTTCCTAGCTACTTATTTATACTTTACAACATAGGCCTAAACATGGGTAAACCCATGGGTCGACATCTCTTTTCCCATTACATTAACCCAAAACCCTAAAAAGGGCCCCAAAAGTGGACCGAGATCCCATGATCTCTACTTCACCTGGCGCTCCATCTTTGATAGGGTGTTGATGTCCAAAAATGGTCAAATATGACCAAGTGTTCCTCAAAACTTGGTCAAGGGCTAACAGGCCCTCAATACTCACCTCTGACTTGTCCCGAGTCACTCTGGTTTGATCAGCTCCTCTTCGAATGTCTAAATCTTGGCTCGAGCTACTTTGACCTACTACAGTGCGACAACCTCTTGCTCAGTGAACTCCTGGATCACAACGTCGTTTACTGGTCCTTCCATGCACTATTCTGTGGTGATGACAACTTATTCAAGCTCGACTGCCTGGCTCTCAACTTCAGTGAACAATTGCCATGCTTTCTCTTGGAGTGGTTGAAGTCATTGAGAGACTTCCATCACTTTACTTTACAACATGTGTACCTATTTTTGGGTGGTGCGTTGCTCTGGAAATCGCTTCATTCTCTCGACTGGGGTCAAGGCCTTCAACTGCGCCTATAGAATATCTACATGCTGCTTTGCTTCTTGGAGTTGTGCTTCTAATGTTTGCAATTATGGGTTCTCTGTGAGGTTCTCATAAGTCTAGGTGCTTCTAGCACTCAATTGCTTACATTCCAAAGCCAAGGTTTTTAATCGGCCAACTGCGCTACGAGTAGTTGCTTCCCTCAAATATCTTACTTCTTGTGGAGTCTCGGGCACGATACAAATTTCCATATCTGCGATGCACCACTGAAGTTGTTGGATTACTTCTTCAAGTTGTGCTACCTGCTGTGGGAGACATTCTTCAAATTTCACTTCAATGACTGTCACAGAGCGAAGTGCTTTGTGAACTCTTTCCTGTACTTCAAGTTGCTCTACTAGCAACTGGTCCTTGCTCTGCTGTAACTGTGCCTTTTCCTCCTCCCACTTTGCTTCCAGGGCAATATTTTCCTGTTCAACCTTCCTCTGTTGTACTCTAAGTGTGCTCTGTACCTATTCCAAAGCCTGGGTGGCTTGCGCTGTGTCTTGTTGAGCTCGTCGAAGGTGAGATTCGACTTTCTCGGTGATATGGCATAATTGGGTGGGCTCAAAAGTTATTCTTGTTGTTTCAATTGTCATGGGTGCTGTAGAAACTGCTCTGCTAGACTGGAGTGCATGCTGCACTTCTTGAAGTTCACCCTTGATCTGGCTGAATACCTCCTCCTGCTTCACTTCTTTCTTTTCTACTATCTCTAGTGAGTCATCGGTCAGCGCAATGATAAAGAAATCAAAGTCATCTTGTGTGAAGGTAATATTAAACTTAGTCTGGGTGGCCTTAGCTTTCTTTCATCATGAGGGCTTTGGAGGGGTAATCTTCCTTTTCTTGGAGGGATCCTCCTCCTCTCTAGGTAGAGTAACCTCGCCTTTGTTTTTCTCAACTTTTGTGCCACCTAGTTCTTCACCATCACCTCCCTTCAGCGGTGAGATCGAAGTAGTCTTCGTGGATGTGCTATGGATATCTTGGAATTCCACATCCTTCTTAGTCTTGTGTGGTCTAGGTGTATCCAACATAGCTTCAGGGCTATCCACGTTGGACATCTCTGTGGGGTCTGCTGGAACAAGGAGGTCCACCGACCATTCCTTGGTAATCTATTCCAAATCTTCTTTTGTCGACCCATTATGTCACTTTTCAACGGTTGGTTGACGAACCTTATTTCTTTTCTGCCCGTTCGGAGAAGAATTCGAATGGATATATCGGCCCCAACGACTATATTTCTTTGTCATGGCGAAGTACTTTATGTCATTGTTCTGATATCTCGGCGAAGTTCTAATTCTGGAATTTTTCTGTCTGCAAAGTATCCTTACAATATTAGCCCTTTTCTTTCTTAACTTTCTAGCCTTCTTCCCAATGAGCTTCATCTCAGTAATGCTTTTACCATTCTGATGCTTATCTTCTATGGTCTTAGTTACTTCGCACTGTTGAAAGTATTTCCTAGGGTTCCTTGATAATACTTCTTCTGTATCAAAAATAGGTAACTCAATCTTGTGCAGATCCTCTAGTGTTCTCTTAGCCTTGACATTGGAGTCACTAGTATTAAATATCCATGATCTGTTCTTCTATTCTTCAATTAAGTGTGCGATCCTTCTGGTCATAAAGTCTTTTAACTCTTTCTTCTTCTATTCCAAAACTTCTTCTTCCTCTTTTTGTTTGGCTTGTTCTCTATCAATCCAAGGTTTTCCTATGTGCAAGATACCAGATATAATAAATATGCAGAACAGAAATAAAATGCTAGAAATGGTAGAATAACAATAATATAACTAGCATAATCTCCACAATAACATAGAAATGATATAAGAACAACAACATAAATAACACTTTGATTCAGAAAGAAATGTTCATAGGCCTCTTCGAGGGGGAAACCTCCAGTCGAGCAATGCTCTGTTACAATAATCTCCAAGATAGGGTTTTCATACCCTCGACCCTTATTTATACTAAATATGTCTATCAAGAGAAGCATCTAGAGGAAGATCCTTCTAGAAGCGGAAG
>WSFP011397865.1:0-27001 GCA_009831015.1 Picea engelmannii
GCGGGGTGCTTGGTTGTACAACCTACTCCGAGGAAACCTCTATTGTGGTAGCCTCGGTGGATGGGGCTGATGGAAATGGTGGTGGGGGTGGGTGGAATATGGGTGCATCCACTGTGGATGGATGCGATGGAAGAGGTGGTGTGGATGGGTGGCCTGCAGCTGAATCCATTGGTGACGCATGAAATAATACAGATGATGGGGGTGGGAAGGGATGGACCCACATAGGTTGTAAAAGTCATGATAAATCCCTTGTCCTAGAGTACGCTAACTTAGAAATAGAGCCCAGGTGCCTAAGGAGTGCAGTAGTACTATAACTAGCGAATGTTTTTGTAGCCTACATACATATTAATAATATTGATCTATTAGTACCAAATAGTAAAATTAAAAGACATAAAAACAACGAATTTAAGATTTAAACGATATTTAACTCTACACATGATACCTATGATGCAGGTGACTTGTCCATCCTAGATGGACATTCCCCAACATTGTCTAGTCCCACATCCTGTAGAAACACAAGAACATTAAAAATTTGAGGATGTCATAAAATAAAGAAATGACTATGGTGAATTTATCAAATGTGACACATACCTGTGTATGGGGTATGTCCAATGCGTAGGTTTCCTCTATTGGTGAATCAGTGGTGGAGATAGGCATTGATGCATCCATGGGCATAGAGGGTCCGCTACATGGAAGTAACAACTGCAAAACAACATACAATAAATATCAATATAAATACACAGAATACAAAACAAACATATAACAATTAAGAACATAATGATGGCTAAGATACTAACCTCCTCCATGAAGCTATATTTTCCACTAGCCTCCATAGGCCCATAGCAGGTCTTCCAGCTACTTGGGCATCTATGAGGTTCACATGGACGATTGTTATGCCCATGTTCCCTCTCCTCACTAAACTTTGTTGTGCAGGGTGAATCTCTGACCCCTCTATCAATGTCATCGATAGTCGCCTCCTGCCAAGATAGTGCAGCAAAGTTGCCATGTTGCACTAGGATTTAGTTCAATAAGAAAATACCTCGGTGTACCTGTTGCAATCTTTCCACAAAAAGAATATGTTGGGAAGGGAAGTCAAGCCTTCACCTGGGGGGATGAGGGCCTAACATGCGATTGAGACTGAAATGCTATCGATCCTGCGCAGACCCTTGACCCACCCCCTAGAACTCACCCATGTCAAAGTAGTTGACATGGTGACCCAAAATAAATTCCGCCCATAATGTTTTCAAAAATTTTAAGGGCACCTCCCTATTATTACAAGGAGGTTTATTAAAAACCATATACCACCTATCCATCTAGTTTTGACTAATCTATGGATGGATACACCAGTCAATACAAATGTGTTTTTTGTTCAAAGTTAGTTCTTGTCCATTTCTAGGATCCCTAAAAACAGACAATAGTTGTTGTTTTGAAATACCCAAGTCTCTGACTTGGTTTCTATCAAATCCAGTGCTCTAGTACTCAAACATTCGTGCCCTATACTCAAATATAGAAGTCAATTCCCCTTGGTCACTTGCAATGGACCTCACAATGACGTCCAAAGAAGTATCCAAGGAAAATACGCTTGGTTCTCTGGTGCCCCGTAACTGATCTACAAGTTCTTTTAATGTATTCAACCCCTCATCTATTTCGATGTTTAGAATGGGTGGTTGTGGTGGGTTGGGGTTTTGTTCTCCTTAGTTTGTTGGTGGGAGGTTTACATTGTCATGGGGTTCCATTTTGTAATATACGCTACAATTTTATAAGACAATTTAATAAGTGGACTTATGACTAAGGTATTACAAACAAAAATGTTGTTTTATCCCAACAAAATCATTAACATAATTTTGTGTAAAACAAAGAAAACTATGTTTTATTTTTACAGTGAACTTGAAAAAAACCTATACAAGATTGGTGAATTGTTGAGAGATTTACCTTCAATTATTATTTATGTGTAGTGAACCCTGCTAATAAGTTTTCAATTCCATTGATATTTACATCCATAACCTATGACCATTTTTTAATTTTTTTTGCAAAACCAAGAAAGGAAATGACAAAAAATCAACCATACCTTTCTTGTGATGGACACGTGTAACACACCCACGGTGGGGCATCAAAATTTCATTCTTCTTAAGAACTCAAGACCTCCATTCACAGTCACAAATCCCATTTTTCTCATCCAAGGCTTTCCCGCCACAGTTACCATACTCATAACTGAACACAGAACTGGAGGATACTCCTCTCTCTAGCTCCTCGAGTGTTCATTGGTCGAGGCCGCGAAACTTCCATGTGGGTCTGACTCAATGGGTTCCTTGCATGCATCGAGACTTCAAAATTTGGGTATTCTCGACTCACCTGACTTCGATTCCGACAAATTCCGAACTCGCGGACAAACACAGGTCAAATTGACAGTCCATACTATAGTCACAGCCAATGCCTGAGATTGACTTCGAGTCTCGGTCTTCGGGAGTTCTTGACTCACTTGACTCTGATTCCGTTGAATTCCAAATTCGCAGACAGACATGGGTCAAATCGACGGTCCATACTCTAGTCCCAGTTCCTTCGCCAACCACGTTGGCTAGGTGGGCAGGCACCAGGGGCTGACACGTAGTTGGATCAGGGGCGACACGTGCCCACACTTGGAGCGATGAAAGTCACGATCCAAGGGACCTATGGGGTAGGTGATGCACATAAACCAGGTGGCACATGTCTCGTTAAGATTGGATCCACATCACCAGGGATGATGTCACCATACCTCATCGTCTTGGGATGACAATCTTCTACATCCCTCAAATATCATGGTTTATATCTGGTCACGTAGACCTATAGATATATGACTCTAGTTACCTCAGGGTTTTGGCATTCAGGAATATTGCTAAGAAAAATCCAACCTCCTAAGTAGACGGACTAGTGCTACACATCCCCAATATGACGACAAGTGGGGAAAGGATCTGGAGGATCCCACGATCTATGGTGGTGGGTCCTTCACAACTCCGACCTTTGGGGTTTCAGGCGTTGGTTTACTAGGCAAGATAGGTCCACCCAACCACCTGGGGAACCACCTATCACCGGTCAATCTTACGGAAGACTCAGTCTCCCATTCACCTTCAGTCTGCGAAAGGCTAGTAAGGTCGATCTTACTCCGAAGTCCCAGACTTTCGGAGCTACGAGACCAAGGAAACATGCCCCCCTTAGGATTAGCCTAAGGTTTCTGGGTATCGGTCATATGGGTCCTTTCGAATGGATCACTTCTCCTCATATTCTAAACAAAGAGACCTCCTCTTTTTCAAGGCTTCAACTTCACTACTCCTCCTGAGCTTTACTATTAGAGGGTCAAAAACTTGGTTCTGGCATTCTGGTCACATGATAAAAGGGTTAGGAAGAGGTATCCTCTTCGAATAGATGGTTTTGGGTCGACACAATATCTCCTATATTGACCATCTTAACAACTTGTGACCCAGGAAGCCTCCAGAGTTAAGATGGGCATGCGGTCTATCAGTTGGAAGTGTAAATTTACAAGGAGATGAAAGAATATACATGACATAGCCATTTCACATAGAAAACATTTATAAATGCACATAAGAATAAGTCCAAGTAATCATCTTTCATTCCAGTTCAACAACTAAAGCAGGGAAAATACTTATCAGAACCATAAAATGTGAAGAGACTACTGGAAGAGGTACCCGTTTCCACCCAACCATAGGCTCAGTCACTCCAAACAGATTTACCACTAACCACCCCCAAGCTAGAACACTATGCTCTGCTACACAACCTTTTTTGCTAGCTCAACAACAGTATGAACGAAGGTTACTATCCTCCTCCCGCAGGGCCTTGGCAATGGTTTACACAATACCAATCAACCAGGACCAACCTCGTTTATTAGCTTGTATCATAACTTTCCCTGTCATTTCCTATGAACAGAACGCTTATTTCCAGTTCCTTCTTGAACCCAAGAGACTCACCTCTCGTCTCTACACTCTTTGCAGGTCTCCCTTTTCCTACCACGCCTTCCTTTCTCGCCTCTTTCAGCAAGGTTGTGTGTGGCTATAACCCCCAGCCTCCAGTCAATTCTGGAATCCTTACATATGGGTGCTATGCCCCATCCCCTCATTAACTCTTGAGGAGGTCTTCCCACCTACCATCCTGACTGTAATTCATTTTTGGGTCAGAGGACTGTTCTGGTCCTAAGGAATTAAATCCAGTAAGTACTGGTTTGGTGAATGTTAACGCAACCATTCCTGGTCCCCTTCACCATCTCTTTGTATAACATTCATGATATTTATAAGTACACCCCCCTTCCAGTAGTTATGCAACACTTATCCATTTTCTAGTAAATAACAAGATTTACATTCATTTACCTTTCATACAAAGGTCCATTGAATCAATATTCACACATATGGAGTTTTCCTTAGTCTCTTGGCCATTATAGTTATATTTACAAGATGGGGGGAACATGGTGTTACAATTCCATCCCCCTTAAAGGAATGTTGTCTTCGATGTTCTATCTATTAACATGCTTTATATATATAGAAGTGAACAAAAATGGATATGCATTTCTCATGGCATCCTCCATTTCCCACGTGGCCTCATCTAGGCCAAAGTGTTTCCACTGCATCTTGACCTGTGCAATGGTTCGCTTCCTGAGTGGGGTTTCCTTCTTATATTGTATGCATTGAGGTTCTAGCAGGAATTCTCCCTCCGGTTCCACCTGGATCATATACCAGTCAATTATATGATTAGAATCATGTACATATTTCTTCAATAATGAAACATGAAAAACATTATGTGCCTTTACTGTGGGAGGGAGTGCTATCCTATAGGCTATAAGTCCCACTCTATCTAAAACTTCAAAGGTTCCACAATACCGAGGCTCCATTTTGGCACAAGATCCCATCCTCAAGGGACTCTTCTTGGGATTAACTCTAAGATAGACATGGTCTCTTGTCTTGAATTCTCTGGGGGATTTCTTTTTGTCGGCGTAACTTTTCTATCTATCCTGAGAAATTTTCCGATTTTGTTTTATCTGAACCACTTGTTGTTCCATTTCCTTCAACATGTCAGGTCCAATTGAAATTATATCCACTGGATTACTGCAACTGACTGGAGTCGTGCACTGTCTACCATAGAGGGCTTCGGAAGGGCTCATCTTCAGTGATTCTTGATAACCGTTGGTGTAGGCAAATTATACCAGTCACAGGTAGTCTTCCCACTTCTCAGTTTGATGCATCACATGCATCCTTAGCATGTATTATAATATATGGTTTACTCTTTATGTTTGTCCATCGGTTTGAGGTTGATAGGCAGTGCTAAACGATAGTTTAGTCTCAAAAACAACCATCAAGGATTTCCAAAATCTTGAAGTGGATTTCATGTCTCTATCAGATACAATATCCTTAGGCATGCCATGCAACCTAACTATATCCTTCATGAATATGTTGGCAATATCTATTGCCTTGCAAGTCGATTTGATGGGAATGAAGTGAGTGGACTTACTCAACGTGTCCACCACTACCATGATGACATCATTTTGCCTGGCCGATTTTGGTAATACGGTGATGAAATCCATGGAGATGGTTTCCCATTTCCATTCTGGAATCAGTAGAGGTTGTAACAACCTTGTTGGGTGCCGGTGTTCCACCTTAACTTGTTGGCATTCTAGACATTTAGCTAAATATCCAACTTGTTCAGGCCAATAGAATTGTTTCCTTGTGGCCATGACCATTTTCTGATAACTCGGATGACCAGTGTATGGTCTCTTGTGCAGTTCGTCCATTATGAACCTCTTCAAGTTGTCACAACTTGGGATATACAATCTATTTTAGTAAGTTAGCAGACCCTCGTCCAGTATCTGGTAGCCTTCATACTTTATCCCTGTGGGTTATTGCCTTAGGTACGATGTCACGGTCCTAAAGAATGCATCTGTCTCTTGTGCATTCCTGACTCTTTCCATGACATTCGTTTCACAGGTGATCATTGCTGCCAAGTGAATCGTTTTCATACTTGTGCTAAGGGCATCGGCCACCCTATTTTCCTTCCCTTTGATATGTTTGATTTCAAAATTAAACTTGCTAAGGAGAGCCATCCATCTAGCTTGCCTGGCGTTGAGTTTTGGTTGATCAAATAGGTGTCTCAACCCACAATGGTCTTTCATAAGTAAAAATATCCTACCCATGAGGTAATGCCTCCACATTTTTAAAGCATGCACTATGGCAGCCAACTCCAGATCGTGGGTAACATAATTGGTTTCGTGCTCATTCAATTTTTTGGACTCATAGAAAATCACACGTCCTTCTTGCACAAGAACTCCTCTGAGTCCTTCCTTCTAGACATATGTACACACGAGGAAATAATTATAGAGGTTAGCGATCTTCAACACGGGTGCATGGGTCAGAAGGTATTTTAGTGACTGAAATCTTTCTTCACATTCCTGTGTCCAAATGAATTTAACCCCCTTCTTCTAGAGGGTAGTGATTGGACAACCAATCTTGCAAAATCATTTTATAAATCTCCTATAGTATCTTGTTAATCCCATAAAGGATCTGATATCCAAAACATCCTTTGGGGTAGGCCATTCCATGATATATATGATATTTTCGGGGTCTACTGCCACCCCTTCTTCAGATATAACATGGCCCAAGTAATGTATTTGCTTCTGTAAAAAGTCACACTTGAAAAACTTAGCGTAGAGTTGATACTCTCTTAGAACTTGGAGTACAAGTCTAAGATGTTCTTCATGCTCCTCTCTATTCTTGGAGTATATTAATATATCATCAATAAATACCAATACAAATTTGTCTAGGAATTTGTTGAGTACATTGTTCATTAAGCACATAAAAGTGGCAGGGGCATTGGTTAATCCAAATGGTACTACCACAAATTCATAGTGGCCATATCTTGTCTTGAAGGCGGTTTTGTGGATGTCTTCATCCTTGATTTGGACTTGATGGTATCCAGATCTCAAGTAAATATTTGAGAAAATGGAAGCACCCCTCAATTGGTCTAACAAGTCATCAATTCTTGGCAAGGGGTACTTGTTCTTTATGGTTTCCTTATTGAGTTGTCTATAATCTACGCATAGTCCGAGCGTGCCATATTTCTTCTTCACAAACAAGATTGATTCTCTCCATGGATATACACTGGGCCGGATGTAGCCTTTTTCCATCATTTATTTTAGTTGTAGATTGAGTTCAACTAGTTTGGGTGTACTCATTCTATAGGGTGTCCTAGACACTGGCACCGCTCCTGGTGCAAGTTCTATCAAGAAGTCAATTTCTCTTCTTAGGGGTAAACCTGATACATCTTCTAGAAATGCATCTCTATACTCCATTAATAGGGGGTGGTCCTCTAGGTTCGGTATGTCATTCTCAATAGTCTTCAACACCTGTATTGCGTATAGAGAACATCCCTTTCTGCAATACTTCTTCATTTGAAGGGTTGATATTCATCTCACTGAGACAGGCTTCTGGATTCCCTGGAGAGTTATCTTTCTCCCTTCTTCAGTTATCTTTCTCCCTTCTTCATTTATACATTCTGAGGTTTTATGGTAACATTCTAACTTAGTTTTATATGCAGCTAGCCAGTCCATGCCAATCAGCAGGTCATAAGATCCTAGGGGAAGTATGTTAAGGGTAGCTTGGGTGGGCAATCCATCCATAATGAATTGGAAAGTTGGTATGACCTCCGCTACTTTTCTTTGGTGTCAGTGGCTAGATGTACCAACCATGGCCTAGAATGTCTATGTGGCTGAAATTTATAGTTGTCAACAGTTTGAGGGGCCACATAAATCAAATTAGAACCAAGGTCAATTAAAATAGAAACTAGATGGTTAGCAGGTGGGCAATCCATCCATAATGAATTGCCAAGATGGTATGACCTCCGCTACTTCTCTTTTGGTGCCAGTGGCTAGTTGTACCAACCATGGCCTAGCATGTCTATGTGGCTGCAATTTACACTTTTCAACAGTCTGAGGGACCACATAGCTCAAATTAGAACCAGGGTCAATTAAAATATAAACTGGATGGTTGGCGATCATACCTTCCATCTCCACCACTAAAGCTTGATGGTTGACTTGTTTATTATCCACGGCTGCATAAATTCATGGCATACTCCTAGCCACATCATTGACGGTGGTAGTTTCTTAGATGTTGTAAACTCTCCTATTGTTCTGTTGTCTATGTGGAGTCCAGTTCCTCAGTAGATTTTCTTCTCCACAACCCAAACATTTCAAGCGTTCCTTCTTTGGGTTATTGGTCTTTCCTGGGGTTGATTCAAAAGGTTTATTTCCACTCTGGGAGGGGAAATTCTATTGGTGTGCACTTCAGGTAGGAAGGCTCATCCTTGAATCCTTCATATAGTTATTAAATATTGGGGATTTAAACCCATTCTTCTTGAACCCCGAACCATTCTTCTGCTTCCAGTCCTCGTGAGGTTCTGTCTGACGCCCAAACTATTCATAACAATACCTTACCTTCCGGATAACGTCTTCTAAGGACTTTTCCTCGTCAAACTCAATATTGTTATGGTATCTTTGAAGTAACCCATTGATAAATCATTTCACTTTTACCTTTTCCTCTTTTATGTAGGGTACATACCTCAACAACTCAAGGAATTTACTGACATGTTCCTCTATGGTGAGTTGTCCCAGATTGAGTTCATAGAACTCTTTAGTCTTCTCGTTGAAATATTTTTATGACATATACTTCTTCTTGAAGTGTTTCTCAAACCGTTTCCAAGATAGGTCCTCTTCATGGATTCCTTTCACATTCTTAAGGTCTTCCCACCAAATGGAAGCCTTCCCATTCAGGTTGAAGTGGTTATTTAGTCCAAGAAGCCATGCTTCTGCCTCTTCCCCTTTCTTAATCTCACCATCGAAAGAGGGTGATTTGGATTTCTTGAACTCTTTAGGGTCATGAATTTTTGAATGCTTTCGTTTCTTCCTTTTCCTTTGGGAATGTGAGCTAGTTTTGCTACTAGAAGATCCTTCCGAGTCGCCAATTTCCTTTCCAGTGGATTGTCCCGATGAGTGTCCCTTGTCTCCAGGTTGGACCTTCCTCGAGGTACTCCTCCTAATGTGGTCAGTTATGGGACCACATTTTCGTATCTCATGTGGACTTCAACGCCTCTTCATTTTTCGTCGATCCACATGACTAGTGGCAGGTCCATGCTGCAGTTGTCTCTGTATGTCAGATAAACTCTACACCAAGACTGCATTAATTTATGTTTTCTTCTCTTGCTCTTTTATCAATCTCTCGTTGTTGGCCTTGCAACTCTTTAAATCGGCCATGAGGCTCCTTACAGTATCAACCAGATCCAGAGGATTCTCTACCGCCCTCCTCTCATCGGATTCTTCGTCTCTATTGTGGGATCCATCCCCCACTTCATGGCGTGTTATCATCCTTTATGCTTGCAGTTTTCCCATGATTTATTGATTGCTTGAGTGCTGACAAAACATTTTTTGTTAGACAATAGTCTATTAGTTTATGAATTATACACCGTTCTAATTTCTTAAATGCACACACAGTATACAGTTACATTATTTTCCTCAATAACAGTTTAACCAGACTCCTTAAGGAAGAGGTAAGATAGGGTGTCACTCTTAAAAGTACTCTAAATATGGTTTTTAAATGATTCGTCCATGAGCCCAAGAAAGCCAAGTGTTGTACCATGCTTTGATACCAATTTGTAACACACCCATGGTGGGGCATCGAAATTTCTTTCTCCTTAAGAACTCAAGACCTCCATTCGGGGTCACAAATCCCATTTTTCTCGTCCAGGGATTTCTTGTCGCAGTTACCATACTCAGAACTAGCGGATACTCCTCTCTTTAGCTCCTCATGTGTTCATTGGTCGAGGTCGCGAAACTTCCATGTGGGTCCGACTCAATGGGTTCCTTGCATGTGTCGGGACTTAGAAATTTGGGTGTTCTCGACTCATCTAACTCTGATTCTGACGAAGTCCAAACTCGCGGACAGACACGGGTCAAATCAACGGTCCATACTCTAGTCACAGCCAACGGCTGAGATTGAGTTTGAGTCTCGGGCTTTGGGATTTCTTGACTCACTTGACCTTGATTCCGCTAAAGTCCAAACTCTCAAATAGACATAGGTCAAATCGGCAATCCACACTCTAGTCCCAGTTCCTTCTCCGACCACGTTGGCTAGGTGGGCACGTACCCACGGCTGATACTTAGTTGGATCATGGGTGACACGTGCCCTCACTCGGAGCGATGCAAGTCACGATCCAAGGGCTCTATGGGGTAGGTGATGCACATAAACCAGGTGGCACGTGGCTCGTTAATATTGGATCCACGTCACTGGGGATGACATCACTGTACCTCGTCGCCTTGGGATGAAAATCTTCTACATCCCTCATATCTCACGGTTGTGATCCAGTCACGTAGACCTATAGATCTACGACTTTGGTTACATCGGGGTTTCGTCACTTGAGAACATTGCTAAGAAAAATCCTCTTGCCTTCCGAAGCATCCAACCTCCGAAGTAGAGGGACTAGTGCCACGCGTCCCCAATCTGACAACAGTTGGGGAAAGTGTTGGTGACAGAAGTCACTCCTGGATTGCTTGCAAGAGCATAGCCCAACGCCCATCAGTTTTATGTCATGATAGTTTGTAATGGGTATAAAAAGGAGTGATCGAATGGAAGTAAACTCGTACGATGTGGTTCTAACTTCAAAACTACGCCAAGAATGCATGGGCAGGTGAGTTATTGCATGAACTTCAGACAGTGAGGTGTAGTAAGGGTGAGTAGGGGGAAGACTTATATTAGAGAGATGCGAAGGTCTGTAGTAAACATCAGGTTTCTAGCAGACTGTAGAAGAAGGCATCCAAACACAAGATCTTCTTGTGCTCAAACACAGAAAACCAGAGAATACAATAATGCATAAATAAATCCTTTATCATGACATAATTGCAATGATCCGCACGAATCATTCGTTCACGAACTCTCTTAGCATGAGACGAAAACTAGACGAAGTAAGAAAGACTGTCTGTCATAAAGCAAGAAATCGCATATACAGATGCATAACCAGAGAACTAGAGTCTGTGCTAAAACTTTACAATCGGGAGCTCTGCTCTACCATCGATAGATACAAAAAATGGCCAAAATGCCTACATATGCTCTTTCCCATTTCACCCAGAAGAGGTGTCTCCTCAATCACATCTGGCCTGCATTCTACTGTCATATGCCACTTTAATTCTTCATGGCTCACACCAAGGGGGTAGCTGAGCCCTTAAATGTTGAATTGACGTGTGCAGGCTTCCCTGGCGAGTTGGAGACTCGGCGTAGCTTCCATGGAAAGAATCAGTATGGAGGACCATCTCGGGTGGACCTTCAGCTGGGACGTCCATACCCTGTAATTAATGAGTGAATCTAGGCTTCAGCCACCTTATCTCTTCTTCGTTTATCCTCAAGCTGGAATCAAGATTTAGATCACATGAATCATTGCCTGGAGAACACAGCGCCCCCTCTCTTGAATCTTAATTAGGCGCCTTTGACCTCTCTGTCAGAGTGATTTTGGCATTTCGAGGTTCGCAGATGAGAAAGGATTAGGATTTTTCTCCTTTAAAGTCACGATGGGTGAAATGCCAGGAGGGCCTAACAGTCGCCATGTGTTCCCCACTGATTTGACGGCTCTGAACTAACTCGGTAATACTGTGGGCCCAAGTTTCGGTGCTTTCGGTGCTATCAGGGCTCGGGGTTTCGAAATGTAAAATGGAAAGGAGTGCTTACCGCTCGAACTCTCGAATGTCGTCATGACGTGGATGCATGCCGAGCGTCCTTCAGATGGATGGCCCAGATAGTATTTTCTATTATAAAGGGGTTTTCCCCCCTTCACCCGCTTGCTTGATATGACCTGGTGCTGAGATTCTGGGCTTAGTTCTAAGGGAGCTTCGGAGTTCCATTGATTGGCACTTCGAAGTGCAATGGACAGAGAGCTTCCTGACTCCTGATACCCGATATGCTGACAGGCTGCCACCTGTCCTGGTTGGATCGGACGACCCAAATCTGATTTGAACTATTGGTGCTCCCTCTTGCGCTAACCCTTGGGCAACTCGGTAGCTCCAAAAACCTGATGACCGTCGATCTACTTTGTAAATAGATCTTGGATGTCGCCAATGCTATTTTGCCCACTCACTTGCCTTGCTACCGAAAAAACAGGGATTTTCACGCACTGCGCTTGGGCACTTCCTGAGCAACCTGTAGACCTGGGTGCTTTTGCGCCTAAGACAAAAATAATCGCTAACATTAGGCTCCATGGGGGATAGAGTCGTCCCTATGATGCTCTAAGAACTCATTCCGCAGCTTCAGTGCCTTGCTATTGGGCTATGGAGTCAGGCTCAAAACATGTCACTGCTGAAAATACAGGCCGAAAAATAAAAACAAAACAAACAAAACATTCATGCTTAGAGGAGCTTATTTATGTACAATCCTTAGCTAGTAAAACACTTTACATGGGCTAGGTGAAAGAAAACTTCCACCATAGCCATTCAAGCAGCTTCCTGGATAGAAGCTCCTTCCTTCTGTTGATGATCATCAGTGGATGGTGTAACTGTGACAGCAGAGTGGTTACACTCTTCAACTCCTCCTTACAGGCTGGAGTTGAGATGAAATAGGGCGGCTCCAAGGCATAGGGGAAATGCCACTCCATGTACTTGCAGACAGGGTCATAGAATGAGTGGAAAATTCCATAAAATGGGCGACAGACACCCTCCTCTGCTACACAGTTGTTCACCTATGGCTGAATATCTCTGATAAGAATAGGTTGATGGTGGACAACTGACGTAGGCTCACTGCTCTCGGGTGGTGGCTGCTCGCTAACTGGCTCTGGACATGAAATATTCTGCTCCTCTGGTTCGGTCTCCTCCAGGTCTGATTCGTATTCATCATAAATAGGGACCATGGGGTGGTTCTGTTTGCTGAATGTCTCTTCAGTATCTCTATAGTGATCAAAAGTAGGATAAGCTTGCTGCTCATCATCACTATAATATATATCAAAAAGGGGTTGTCCTTCATTGATATGATCCTCCTCCAGAACAGTGATCCCGTAAAAAAATTCTGTTTTAGGGATAGTGGGACCTACTGGTTCTGGCTGCTCACACGTAATATTTTTCTCTTTAATCCCAGGTAAACATATATCGTGAAAAACCCCCTGGAGAAAAAGAGAGGAAACCACTTCCACAATAATTTCTTCTTTAAAAATGGGAAGGCCTCCGTCCTCAGAAGCAAGGCTGCTAGGAATATCTGCCTCAACCCGATACTCAGGTGAGCCATCTACCATGGACCACATCTGCTTTGCAAACTCATAATCTCCACAAGAGGTGTGTTGATCTTCATGAAGATATAAAAGAACAGATGCATATGATATGATGTCAGATGCTTCCATTCTGGGGCTAACACAATTAATATCATCCAACACCTCTATATTTTCACAGCAGATGCTTTCCTCCACAGTAAGGGCTTCATCATGGACCTGGTCTTCAGGGCCAGCAGAGGCTTCCTGAAGTGAAGAAAACTCCTCACAACAGTTTTCAAACAAACCATCATCTGGATAGTAGTCTTTACAAAATGAATTGAAAGCTGTATGAAAACCTGTTAAAGAGAGGATGCTTGCAGCGGGAAGAGACCGACACCATTCAAGAGCAGCTCCCTTCAATGAATACCTGAAGAGATTAATCTGGACATCCTCATGCGTGATATTGTGTCGGTGGATAGCCTCATGGAAGTCTAATAAATGCTCAACTGGTTCCTCCCAACTTGTTGCATGAAATTCAGGGAGGAAATCTTCCCATTGGTCTCTATCAAGAAGTGCATTAGGAAAACCAACTATCTGAGAAAATTCATAGAAAGCAAACCTTTGAGCCATAATTTTCTCCATATCGAACCAGTGGAGTCACCAATCGATCCTCGAATCATGGATTTGCCAGGTGAAATATGCGTAGCTTGAAGTGTGTCTGGTCCTTGTTCACCATCAAAGGCCAAATCTTAACATTCTCGTTACCCCAGGAAGCTTCTCAGGCTGAGAAAGCAGCTGCTGAAACCTTCTCGAGAAAGCTCCTTAGGGTCAACTTTCATGTGTGCTAACAGTAGTCACAGCTGAAACAGTGATGTGGAAACAATGGAGTCGCCACAGTGGAGTCGCCAGGTGCACAGTAGCAATCTTTAAGGGCTCTGATGTCTGATGCACCTTCAGAATTAGAGGCTCGATGTCGTTTTGCCCAGGGAAAATCTTCAACTTCGTCCCTGGCAACGGCGCCATAAATGTTGGCGACGGAAGTCACTCCTGGATTGCTTGCAGGAGCAAAGCCCGATGCGCATCAGTTTTATGTCACGATAGTTTGTAATGGGTATAAAAAGGAGTGATCGAATGGAAGTAAACTCGTACGATGTGGTTCTAACTCCGGAACTAGGCCAATAATGCATGGGCAGGTGAGGTCTTGCATGAACTTCAGACAGTGAGGTGTAGTAAGGGTGAGTAGGGGGAAGACTTATATCAGAGAGATGCGAAGGTCTGTAGTAAACATTAGGTTTCTAATGTAGAATAAGGCATCCAAACACAATATCTTCTTGCGCTCAAACACAGAAAACCAGAGAATACAATAATGCATAAATAAATCCTTTATCATGACATAATTGCAATGATCTGCACGAATCATTCATTCACGAACTCTCTTAGCATGAGACAAAAACTAGACGAAGTAAGAAAGACTGTCTGTCATAAAGCAAGAAATCTCATATACAGATGCATAACCAGAGAACTAGAGCCTTTGCTAAAACTTTACAATCGGGAGCTCTGCTCTACCATCGATCGATACAAAAAATGGCCAAAATGCCTACATATGCTCTTCCCCATTTCGCCCAGCAGAGGCGTCTCCTCAATCACATCTGGCCTACATTCTACTGTCATACGCTACCTTAATTCTTCATGGCTCGCACCAGGGGGGTAGTTGAGCCCTTAAATGTTGAATTGGCGTGTGTAGGCTTCCCTGGTGAGTTGGAGACTCGGCGCGGCTTCCATGGAAAGAATCAGTACGGAGGACCATCTCAGGTGGACCTTCAGCTAGGACGTCCATACCATGTAATTAATGAGTGAAGCTAGGCTTCAACCACCTTATCTCTTCTTCGTTTATCCTCAAGCTGGCATCGGGATTTAGATCACATGAATCAGTGCCTAGAGAACACAGCGCCCCCTCTCTTGAATCTTAATTAGGCGCCTTTGACCTCTCTGTCAGAGTGCTTTTGGCGTTTCGGGGTTCGCGGATGAGAAAGGATTAGGATTTTTCTCCTTTAAAGTCGCGATGGGCGAAATTCTGGGAGGGCCTAATGGTCGCCACGTGTTCCCCACTGATTTGACGGCTCTGAACTAACCCGGTAATACTATGGGCCCAAGTTTCGACGCTTTCGGCGCTATCAGGGTTCGGGGTTTCGAAATGTAAAATGGCGAGGAGTGCTTACCGCTCGAACTCCCAAATGTCGTCATGACGTGGATGCGTGCCACACGTCCTTCAGATGGACGACCCAGATAGTATTTGCTATTATAAAGGGGTTGTCCCCCCTTCACTCGCTCGCTTGATATGACCTGGTGCTGAGATCCTGGGCTTATTTCGAAGGGAGCTTCAGAGTTCTGTTGATCGACACTTTCAAGTGCAATGGGCGGAGAGCTTCCTGATTCCCGATACCTGATACGCCGATAGGCTGCCACCTGTCCTGGTTGGATCGGACGACCCAAATCTGATTTGAACTATTGGTGCTCCCTCTTGCGCTAACCCTTGGGCAACTCGGTAGCTCCGAAAACCCGATGACCGTCGATCTTCTTTGTAAGTAGATCTTGGATGCTGCCAACGCTATTTTTCCCGCTCGCTTGCCTTGCTACCGAAAAAACAGGGATTCTCTCGCACTGCGCTTGGGCACTTCCTGAGCAACCTATAGACCTGGGTGCTTTTGCACCTAAGACAAAAATAATCGCTAACAGAAAGGATCTGGAGAATCTCACGATATATGGTGTTGGGTCCTTCGTGGATCCGACCTTCGGGGTTTCAAGCCTTGGTTTACTTGGCAAGATAGGTCCACCCGACCACCTGGGGAACCACCTATTGTCAGTCAATCTCATGGAAGACTGAGTCTCCCAGTCACCTTCAGTCCATGTAAGGATATTAAGGTCGGTCTTACTCCAATGTCCCAGACTTCCAAAGCTATGAAACCTAGGAAACATGGCCCCCTTAGGCTTAGCCCAAGGTTCCTGGGTATCAGTCATATGGGTCCTTTCGAACGAATCTATTTCTCTCATCTTCTAAATGAAGAGACCTCCTCTTTTTCAAGGCTTCAACTTCACTACTCCTCCTGAGATTTACCATTATAGGGTTAAGGACTTGGGTCTTTCATTTTGGTCGCACGACAAAGGGTTTAGGAAGAGGTATCTTCTTTGGATGGAAGGTTTTGGGTCGACACAATATCTCCTATCTTGACCATCTTAACAACGTGTGCCCCGGGAAGCCTCTGTAGTTAAGTTGGGCATGCGGTTTATCAGTTGGAAGTGTAAATTTACAAGGATATGAAAGAATATACATGACATAGCCATTTCACACATAAAACATTTATAAATGCACATAAGCATAAGTCCAAGTAATCATCTGTCATTCCAGTTCAACAACTAAAGCAGGGAAAATACTTATCAGAACTAGAAAATGTGAAGTGACTACTGGAAGGGGTGCCCGTTTTCACCCAACCATAGGCTCAGTCACTCCAAACGGATTTACCACTAGCCACCCCCGAGCTAGACCACGATGCTCTGCCACACAACCTTTTATGTTGGCTCAACAATAGTAGGAACGAAGGTTACTCTCCTCCTCCCGCAAGGTCTTAGCAATGGTTTACACGATACCAAGCAAGGAGGACCAACCTCGTTTATCAGCTTGTATCATAACCTTCCCCACCATTTCCTATGACCAAAACGCTTATTTCCAGTTCTTTCTTGAACCCAAGAGACTCACCTCTCGTCTTTGCACTCTTCGCATGTCTCCCTCTGCCCACCACACCTTCCTTTCTCACCTCTTTTAGCAAGGTTTCATGTGGCTCGAACCCCCAACCCATGGTCAAGTCTGGAAGCCTTACAGATGGGTGTTATGCCGCATCCCCTCATTAACTCTTGAGGAGGTCTTCCCACCTACCAGCCTAACTGTAATTCATTTATGGGTCAGAGGATTGTTCTGGTCCTGAGCAATTAAATCTAGTAAGTACTGGTTTGGTGAAGGTTAACACAACCATTCCTAGTCCCCTTCACCATCTCTTTGTATAGAATTTGTGATCTTTCTAAGTACACCTGCCTTCCAGCAATCATGCAACACTTATCCATTTTCTAGTAAATAATAAGATTTAAATTCATTTACCTTTCATACAAAGGTCCATCGAATCAATATTCACACATATGGAGTTTACCATAGTCTCTTGGCCATTATAGTTATATTTACAAGCTGGGGGAAACAGGGTGTTACAACACAATGGCAAGATCCTAGGCTTTGCTCCTTCTTTACTTATAATTTTTGCTTTCTCAATGAAGGAAATTCGCGAGGCATTGTGTGCAAATGAGCACAAAACTTGCCCGCAGTCCTAAAAAATGGCAAGCTTGTTGGAGGTTCGAGCCTTGCCAAAACTATAGGATTAGGAACATGTGCACATTCCTGAGAACGCACACTCGTTCCTGTTGACCCCCTTGCAACTTTTCCAGCCACCAACTTCGTGCACTCACCCAGTAAAGCCTTGGAGGTCATCTTGTTATTTTTGGGTAATAAGACATGCTCATAAGTTTTCCAAGAGCTTATCACTCACCTAAAAGGTTTAATAAGTATGTGAGGTGAGATACAAAGAAAAAACAAACTAGCTATAGGAAAAATATTTATAGTAAATTCTTGGAGGTCAACTATGCTATTATAAGTAAGTAAAAACCTCCCAAAGCTTCCCAAATGCCAATCACTCATTTTGGGATCTTGGCAAGCTTCTCTAGTGAGCTCTTTCGTCTATCAAGATCTCTAACCTAGCAATGGAGAGAACTAAACCTCCATCACTCCCTACCTGTAACATATTTTCATTTCCACATCAACCTTTAGCATGTAAAGAACTCAAAGTGAGATGGGTGCAAAGATTCAAATCTGAGCTCTCGAAGAATGTCAAATGATTAATGAATAAAATCTAGAATGTTATTATTCTCTTGATTATTTGCTTTCAATGATTTACCCTTTTATTTTTAAGTTTTTCTCTTAAGATGATGTGTATGTGCAAGTTTAATGGAGGAAATGGATTGGGCAACCATCAAAGATCCACAAAACTCGCTCATAGTGCAAATGGGCAATGCCAAAAGCTTGTATGGTTCAATGAGTTTCAAAATAATTTGATAAACTTCAAACATAATCCCGAAATAATGTTGGAAATGGAGATTCCAGCTATGAAAGTGCATAGCAAAGCTCCATAAATTCAAGAGGAAACATTGTTAAAAAAAAAAAATTTGAAACAAAAAAATTGCAATACTATTTTTTACGCAAAAGAGAGGATGGTTTTAAATGAAATTTCCAGCCACTAACTCCATGCTCTCATGCTTTAACTCCATGCTCTCATGCTTGAATATTCTTTTTTTTTCAATGTAATTTCCAGCCACAAGGATTCCTTTACATGTTTGAATGTTGGATTATTTTTTCGGCTTGATTTTTTCCAAACAATTTCTAGACATGTTGTATTTCGTTGTAGTGTATTTCAAGATTATTTTGACATTTTCAAGATGAAAATTGAAATGTATTTCCAGATTTTTTTTAGTTATTAAGTTATTTTATATTTGATTGTTGAATTTAAATCAAGATTTTTTTAGTTATTAAGTTATTTTATATGTAAATTGAAATGTATTTCAAGATTTTTTTTAGTTATTAAGTTATTTTATGTTTGATTGTTGAATTTAAATCAATATTCTTTTTAGTTATTAAGTTATTTTATATGTTTGACTGTTGAATTTAATTTTTAAGCTTGAGTTTTAAACCAAATTAGTGACTTTCCATCAGTTTGTTTGTGCATATTAAACATCATTTTTTTCCTTTTCAAAATTGAGATTTAGTTCTTTATATGTATGTTTGATTAGAAATTAGTGTGTATTGAGCCAATTCCATTTAATATTATAGATTTTTGGAAAAGGGAAAAACTTTTTATTAGTCCCTGTCTTTTGGGCTACAAAGTATTACTATGGGGGGCATTAATAAAAAAAGTTTAATAAACTTTTTCTATTAATGCCCCCCACCCACATGATTAGAAATTAATGTGTATTGAACCAATTCCATTTAATATTATAGATTTTTGGAAAAGGGAAAAACCTCTTATTAGTCCCTATCTTTTGGGCTACAAAGTATTAGTAATAGATTTGTGTTCTTATATTAATCCCTGCACTAAAACCAAAACCAATGCAAGCACACAATTTTAACCAAAGTTTTCTTTAATTCATGTAATTTTCCATCTCACATTTTCTTTTTTATCTTAACTTTTCAGTTTGAAGTCTTATTTGACCTCTTCTGAGGCACAAAACAGAGAGAAGATATACAAAGTCTTTTATTTGAAACTTAAGAAGCCATGTTTAGTTTGAAACTTGGGAAGCGATGAGTATATTAAAGTGTACATATCTTGAGGTGAAGTAATGCAGGCACAAGGAGAAGATATACAAAGTCTTTTGTTTGAAACTTAGGAAGCGTTGAGGTGAAGTAATGAAGGAACCGGGAGAAACAAGGAAAAGATATACAAAGTCTTTTGTTTGAAACTTAGGAAGCGATGAGTATATTCAAGTGTATATATCTTGAGGTGAAGTAATGTCATCTCTAGAGATAGCATTACTTCGTTCACATTTAATGTTTAAACTCTTCACTCAAGTTCTTCGGTTAGGTGCCCAACAACAAAGGTTGATCACCATGCAAGATTAGACTATAAAAAAATCTAATAACCACTATAAACAAATTAGACTACCTGCGACTCCACCTTCACGATCAATTTATTTAATCCATTATGGTTTGGGTGAAATATGCATGTCACAGTGATGTTGCGTCCTTTCGCGATAGTTATTTTCAATGGCAATGTTGAATCTCCCACTGCAAAACCATATCCTTCGCTCCTCCCTGCTGGATTAAACATCACCTAGCTTGGCAAAGATAGATATGGATTGAACCTGGGTCATGAGCCACAAGCTACAAACTCTTGGCGACCATGCTAACCAAGTGGAGACCACTGCATGCCATGCAATGCACGTGGCGGGAGAGCTCCTCGTTCAATATTTGTTATTTAATGCATGTGTCAGGCTACGGAAAGAGATTGGAATATAGTAGTCATTGAAACTATTGATTCCATATTTAGAATTATTATATTATTAATTTATGATTATTCTAGTTTTTTTTGTTTGTCATATTTGAATGATATTATTAATATACATTCTATTAATATTATTATTGAAGTTGTTAAAATTATGATGTGAATCTTTGTTGATAAATCTAACAAAGGTGCCAAGGGCTTACTTAGGGGGAAATCCAATGCAATGCTTACGATTAAAGGTATACATTTTTTGGAAGTGGGAATATTTAATGATTTTTTAATTACGAATTCTAATTTTATGGTCAATAATTGAAGATATTGGTATATTCTTCTTCGTCTTTCTCAATCAATGAATAAGATTTAATGTTAATAACTTTCGAACATTTTTAAAGGCACCTGTTAACATGTTTGCTTTCTTACATTTACTTGATCATATTAAAAATTATTGTATGCTCATTTGATTTCCACGTTTAGATGATTAGAAAACTTACTTGATCTTAAAAATATACTTCGATATTAACATTTTATCTTTTACAATGTCAAATTTACATGTCTTCCACATTTGGCCATATCTCCCATACAACTGTGGCATGTTTGTTTCCTCTTCCCATGAGCTAGAAAACTGAAAAGACATGAAACAAAGATAGGAAGGAAATCCATCATTTGTTATTCCTTCCACCCACCATGCTCATATTTATGCTTTTGACACAATGTTCCAATAATCCTCTATAGCACAATAGGTTAAGTAAAGTAAATTATAGATCTAGCTACACTGGATGGATGACCATAAAAGAAACCAATAATGTTTAAGTAGGTTGAATTAAGCCGAAGGACAACACTACTTGTACTCCCTGCACCCCTCCCCTTACCCCATATTGGCTCCCATGGTTTTCAACGGATGAGAGAACAATTGACCAACTTCCTCAAATCATTTTGTTAACTTTGAATGTTTAATTACGAAGCCTACATCCCTATTTTAAGATTTGAGGACCTTGATAATCTATACAAGAAAGCTCAAATCAGTCTAAGAGATAATCACATCAAGTATATTATTAAATTCATCCAGATTCGTCCTTGTAGTCTTTACAAAACTTGTAATCAAAATATTATACTAACCTGAGGTTTTCCATTGTTATCTTTGGAATTGCACTTCCACCTTGGAAATATATGTATTCACCATAGCGAGTATCGTGTCATGCACCGAGACTAAACGACTTTCATGATTTGTCTTTTTGGGAGTTAAGCATATCGTGTGAATATTTATCATGTCTATTGTGATAGTTTGTACCGTCATTTGAAACAAATTTTATGCCTCATTTTCTGGTGTGTAATTACTGAGATGTACTCCATTTATGCATATGACAATAAATAGACAACAATAAATTTTTATTGAGTTTTTACAAATAATAATTTTATTGGGGTGGATGGACACTAACTTAGTCAACCACCACATGGTATACTTAGAAATGCATGGAATCTAAGGAGAAGCAAATGCATGTTATAGGTTTTTAGTTTATGATTTGCAGTTCCATTTTATAGTTTATGATTCTTAAATAATTAGGATTCTCATTTTACATAATTAAAGTTTTTAAGTTTATGGTTTAAGTTTTTAAATAATTAAAATTCTTAATTTACATAATTAGTTTCTCCTATTAAGTTTTTAAATAATTAGAGTTTTCATTTACATAATTAAATTGACCCACAAGATCGAAAAAGTTTTTTATATAAAAACTTTTTAATATAATATGAATTTTTTTATTATATAATATCTAGTTTGCAACTATATTCTCAATTTAAATAATTAAGGTTTTGAGTTTAAAGTTCTTACAGAATTAAAATTATGCCTTTATACAATTAAATTTTCTCATTTATATCTATAATTCTTAGATTATTAAACTTTTCACTTTACATAATTAAATTCGCCCAGAAAATTGAATCGAATAGCCATTACAATTTAGATTTATTGTTCTTATATTATTAACTTTTTCAATTTATAGCCCAAAAAATTAAACGGTTTCTAGATTATTAAACTTTTCAGTTTACATCAGTAAATTCGCCCATAAAATTGAATCGAATCGCCATTAGAGTACGGTTCTTAGATTATTAAGGTTTTCAATTTACATAATTAAATTCTCCTAGAAAACTGAATTGAATCGCCCAATACAGTTTTGGTTTGGAACTAGGATCGAAAATATTAACAAGAGAGGATTAGAAAAGTTTTTTATATGAGAAGTTTTTTTAATATAATAAAAGAAGTTTTTTTATTATTAATAAATTTAAAATAAAATTTTATGTTATATCTTTTAAATCATTTCCATTAAATTTTAAGTTGATTAAGTTTTAAGTTGTTATATGAAAAGTTTTTTATATAATATTTAGTTTAAGTTATATGAAAAGTTTTTTATATAATATTTAGTTTAAGTTATACGAGAAGTTTTTTTATCATTAATATATTTAAAATTTTATTTTATTAAATTTGTGTATCATTTTAATTTATTTTTATTATAAATATGTTTCTTTGTTTTGATATTTTTTATAAACAATTTTTTTGTTTGCTTACTTGAAAGTAAATTGTATAAATAATAATTAAAATATTAACTTATAAAATATAAATACTTTTTAATTGAAATGTAATTATTTAATCTCCAAAATACTAACACAATAATTAAGAATTAAGAGAAAAACAACATTTTGTATTTTGATTCACATTAAGATATTTTAAATTTGTCAAAATATATAAATATCTTTTATATATTTATGGACGATTATAATATAAAAAAAATCAATTTTGATGAAAATTTTATTTAATTATAAAACATATAAACAAAATAATATCTAAAAAGAAAACACCATGGCATGATAACATTGTAATGCAACAGTGCCATAGTAAAATATGGTTAAGCTTAATCAATAGGACCCATCATAATCATATCCACATGGTAAACTAAGGTCGACCATAATAAAATCTAGTCGACCATAGTCAACCACAGTGATGGTCAACTACACTCAACCAAGGTGAAGGACAACCATGATCAACCATGTTGAACCTTTCCTTCCCAACTTCAACCAAGTTCTACCAAAGTTAACCATGATCATGGTCAACCATAATCAACCATAGTCATTCTCAATTAATGTATTAATAGTTTAATAATGTATTATTAATGTATTACTACTTTAATAATGTATTTATTAAGGTATTAATACTTTAATAATGTGTTTATTAATGTATTATTACTTTAATAATGTATTATTATTCTATTGATAATTTAATATGTTACATTATAGATTAATGTATTAATACATTAATAACGTATTTCTAAAGTCATTAAGGTCAATGTATTACTACTTTATTAATATATCACTTTATTAATGTTTTATTATTACTACATTAGAACAAGTATGATTCTAAGATTGTTTCTATGAAATATATCACATTAGTTCAAAGTTTCTATCTTTTTTCCAAAGGAAACACCAAGTTAGTTTTTTTTTTAAACTTCACCAAAAATTCCTTTCCATTATGTGTCAAACACAAAACAACCTTGTGATGTTACAACATGATGAACTTAGTAATGTTGCAATGTGTCGAACATAGTAACGTCGCATTGTGACAAACATAATAACATTGCAATATGAAGAATACAATAACATTGCAATCTGTTGAACATAGTAACGGTGCAATGTGACGAACATAAACTGATGTCATAATGTGACCAACATAGCCATGTCGTCATAATGTGGATAGTAACGTCACATTGTCACGAACATAAACATACGTTGCAATGTGTCACTCATTGTTGTGTCGTTGCAATGTGACGAACATTTCCTCACATTGCAATGTGACTCACATATCCCAACATCGCAATGTGACAAACATTTCCAAACATCGCAATGTGTTGAACATAGTAACGTTCCAATCTACCAAGCATCGCAATGTTGCAATTTGACGAACATTGTCCTGTCATCACAATGTGACGAACATATATGGATGTCGCAATGTGATGGACATTTCCCTATCATCACAATCTAACGAACATATATTCACGTTGCAATGTCATGAACATTTCCCTGTTATCATAATTTGACGAACATAAACATACATCCCAATGTGACGAACACATCCGTGTTGTCACAATATGATGAACATATCCTTGTCATCACAATATGTCTCATAGTGACAAACATAATAACATTGCAATCTGACAAACATAGTAATGTTGCAATCCATTGAGCATAGTAACGTCACAATGTGATGAACATAAACTGATTTCACAATGTGACCAACATGGCCATGACGTCACAATGTGGATAGTAACATCGCATTGTGATGAACACAAATATACGTTGCAAAGTGTCACTCAATGTTGTGTCGTCACATGTGACGAACATTTTCTCACATTGCAATGTGATGCACATATCCTGACGTCACAATGTGACAAACATTTCCAAACATCACAATGTGTCGAACATTGCAACGTTGCAATTTGATGAACATTGTCCTGTCATTACAATCTAACAAATATATATGGACATCACAATGTGACGAACATTTCCTATTGTCACAATCTGACGAACATATATGGACATCACAATGTGATGAACATTTCCAAACATCACAATGTGTCGAACATAGTAACGTTCCAATCTACAAAGCATTCCAACGTTGCAATTTGATGAACATTGTCCTGTCATTACAATCTAACAAATATATATGGGTGTCACAATGTGACGAACATTGCATATTGTCACAATCTGACGAACATATATGGATGTCACAATGTGATGAACATTTCCCAAATATCACAATTTCATGAACATAAATAGATGTCACAATGTGAAGAACATATCCCTATCCTCACAATATGATGAACATATCCTCACATTGTAATATGACACAAATATCCTTACGTTGCATTGTGACAAGCATTTCCAAACATCGCAATCGGACGAACACAACCCATTGTTGGAAGGTGATGTACGCAACCCAATGTGGCAATGTGACAAACATAGACCAACATTGCAATGACATGAACATTTCCCGACGTCGCAATGTGACGAACATAATCGATCTTTGCACTGTGACAAGCCTATTCAATGTCATAATGTGATGAAAAAAAAACCTTCATCGTAATTTGATGACCATAAAATTACGATGTCATGTGATGAATAAAAGTCGATATCACAATGTGGTGAACGAAACATGTTGTCGCAATGTGATAGGAACAAAACGTGATCAACATTACAATGTAGTAGTGACATAGTAACCTATGGATAAACATAATAAACACGACCAACCATAATCACATCTCAATGGTCAACGAAGGTCAGCCATGGGCATGGTCAACCATAATAAATCTCGATCAACCATAGTCAACCATGGTCATGGCCAACTATGGTCAACCATAGTGAAGGACAACCACGATCAACCATATTGAAACTTTCCTTCTCAATGTCAACCAAGGTCTCCCAAAGTTAACCATGGTCAACCATAGTCATTGTCAATTAATGTATTAATGTATTAATATTTTAATAATGTATTACTACTTTATTTTATACATTAATGTATTAACACTTTAGTAATGTATTACTAATTTTATAATGTATCATTTTATTAGTGTATTAATACTTTATTAATGTCTTAATTTATTAATACTTTAGTAACGCATTTATTAAAAATGTATTGATGTATTAATTAATTAAATTTATACATTACAATATACATTAATGTATTAATGTCGATCATAGCCATGACCATAAGAAACCACAATCATGATCATTTTAAATGGATGTATTAATATATTTTAATATTTTAATAATGTCTTTTTTGATGTATTATTACTTTAGTAATGCATTATTAATGTATTAATATTTTAATACTCAAGCAATGTATTGATAATAATGTATTAATTAATTAATACATTACATAATTAATATATTATTACTTTAATTTTAATTTTACATTATAGTAATGTAATAATATATTGTTAATGTATTAATACTTTAGTAATGTATTTATTAGTGTATTTAATCTGTTATTAATGCATTACTTTATTAGTGTTTTAATACTTTAACAATGTATTAATTAATAACTTATTAATGCATTAATGCATTACATTATTGATATATTAATCAATTGTTATTTTACATAATACATTGCATTAATACATTAATACAACATTAAGTATTATACATTAATATATTATTATTATTATATATTAAGTTAATGTAATAATTAATTAATACATTAATTGTATATTAATACATTAATGATAGTCCTCGAGGCATGTAGGCTGTAAACTGGATCATTAAATTGGAAAGGTGAAATGACGGCCTATATCAACCACTTTTATAAAGTGATTGTTGTTAGTGATAAAAGTGATAAAAAAAAGGCCATTTCTAACTCATCTCCTACAAACCTATAGATTGTACTTTTGTCAATATTAATACTTTATCTGAATAATCTTATATATATATATATATATATATATATATATATATATATATATATATATATATATATATATATAAACTAAAGACATTTTTACTATTCACTTATAAAATCTTTAGGGTAAAGGAGGTAGAGTATTTGGGTCATATTTTATCTCATAAAAGTGTCAAGATAAACCCTAACAAAATGAAAGCCATGATGGTCCAACCGATTCCCAAAA
>WSFP011397878.1:0-27000 GCA_009831015.1 Picea engelmannii
GTCCCTGGGTGACGTGGTCTGTTGACGTGTGTTGGATCGACGGTCTAGATCACTTATTATCCAACGACTGTGATTAACTCGTGAAATCGCATATCGCAATTTCGGGGTTTTCGTTGTCAAGTGTTCTTTGCATATTGAAATCGCGATCCCCGATTCTCCGATGAAGGAAATCAACGGACCAGATATAGTTCTTGATTTAACGGTTGAGATCATATCGCAAATTTGGGGTTTTCGTTGTCAAGGAACTTTGACATATCCAACTCGTAATCCTCGAAACTCCGATGACTACGCTCCTGGTCCATATGACCATTATTCTCATGACCGTAGCCAAACCTTCACTCCCTTTAAAGACCTTGCAGGTTCTCATTGATCCAACGGTGGTCGGGTCCCTGTGCTCGGATCTGACGGCTGAGACCTGTCCTCCTATCGAGCTTCTCCCGGTGGCACCCAATTGCTGCCACGCGTCCTTCCAAATAGACGGTCTTGATTATGTCGGGATTTCACCTTGGCTTTCCCGATGGTAAACCTTGTACAGCTCCTGTCCGATCTGACGGCGGACGGGTTTTCTGAATGAGATCCAACGGCTATGGATCTCTGTCTTCCTTCTCCTCTACGAACTCCCGTATCTTGAGCTTTGCCTTTGTTGCACGCGTTTTCTTCAACGTTGTTCCTCCTGAGCTTGCCATCAATGACAAGCATACGCTACTTGGTAAACATTTGCCAACAGAGATGTGAAATGAGACCCCAAAACCTCCTTTTATATGAAAAAAGGATGGTTATTCGGTTGGGTGATGGGCTATAGCAGGTGGATTAGTTGGGAAACTTCCAATAGCCCATAAATTTTGACAAATTCCTTGCAATTTTTTATTTTTTGCAACTTTTGGAAGTATACGTGGGTTGTAATGGTGTAGCATGCATATGTACATGAGCTGTAGTGGTGCAGTAAGCGTATGTACGTGGGATGTACTGGTACATGGTACGTACATATTCTAAAAAATGGTTTTTTAAGAAGAGCTTCTCAGCAGTGCTTTGGAAAAATATGCAAGTAAAAGGGCCAAGGCCATGTGTGCATGAGTAGGGAATTTTAGGGATATAAGAGATGCCCCCCTAATGTGTGAGTTCAGAAGAGAAAATGATGGCCGAAATACATTACAATATCTTCACCAATGTACGAAATTGAGTGAGCCCAAGACCAGAGTTCGGGAGGTGCCATCTACAAAACAACAATTTTCTCTCTGAGGCGGGCATACCCATGATCGTGATGAAATAAATAATGGTTTCCAATCAAATGCACTACAGATCCATGTCATATAACTATATAAAGTGTAGTCGCGAGAAATGCACAATATATCTACATCTCAAAATCAATCAAAGATATACAAATATAGTATCCATCTTCAAGAAACTAGTGACACCTGATGGCTGGAGATGAGGTCTTCGTAGCTCCAACAACAAGTTCAATATCTTCAAAACTCAAGTAGGACTATAATGGGAGTGTATAACTCACTACCCCGAGGTCTTCGACGACTCATCGGGAAAAGACATGAGGATCTCGATGATCAGGCAGAGAACTTCGTCGATTTTGAATCAGGACTTGACTAGACTCTCGGGATAGCCGAATCATGAGGTCAAGAGACAAACTGAAGAAAGGTCAACTCAGGTTGGGTGAAACTTCCCTTGGACAAAAGAATTAAACATGATTAGACTCGGGAAACATGACATTGACATAAGTTCACGATGCAGGAGGCAACACAAACTCTCCATGTGTTTGGAAGAGTAACCAAATGGAGGAGGACATAACTCTACTTAGAGAGAACAACTTCCTAAGGTCATACTAGATCCCAATGCTTTACGAACAAATGGAAGGATGTGCTTTGTACAAGGGTGACTCTTTGAGCTGCTGAAAAAAGAATACATATTTCACGTCCCCTCTTTTTGAGATATTTGATTTTTTGTCTTTTTCAGTTTTTTAAAGATCTTGAAAAAGAATAAAAGAATGTTACATTACAAAGGAGGAACGAGTGTCAAAATAAAGCATACTAGTTCCAAGAACAAGGAACATATTAATGGTCAGAGCAAGGAGACATGTGCTAGAAAAGGACACTTGGTGAAAATTCCTCCATGGGTCCAGGTGTCAAGTGGCAGAGGAAAAAAGTGTTACAAGGCTTGTGTATAAGGCATGCGTCAAAGGTTCAGTTGAGAGAAACATTGAGCCAACATTAGGCCAAAGACGCAGAGATGAAAATGTGATTAAGAAAGACACAATGAGACCCTTTTCATGTAATTTTTATGAGCCCAGAGAAGGTAATCTTGGTAGTTTTTTCACATTTAGAAAGTCTGAAAAAAACATAAAAGAAGACTCTAGGGAGTACCTTTTTCGGAGATAGTCTAGTCGATTCAAAAAATGGGTAAACTTGCACCGAAAAGACGTCTATTCAAAACCATTTTAACGAGTGTGACAAAGAAAAGATCACTTGGCAATCTTTTCGATTTTAAAGAGTCTGAAAAGAGATTAACTATGGACTCACAACCTTTTTCTGAGTTTAGTCTCCTTAGCTCAAAAAATTATAAAAGTTACTGAGGAGAACTCTCTCGGCGAGACAAATCTCCTGAGGCGTACCTTTTTCCACTATAATCTGCAGGTTGGAAAAAGGGTTAAAATCATGCCAGTAGATGTTCTTTTGGACCAATTTAACGAGTGTGAAGGAACAAGTTCAGTCAACGATCTTTTCAATTTTAGGGAATCTGAAAATATCTTAACTATGGACTCCGTGGGGGTTCCTTTTTCGTAAGTAATCTCCAAGGCCCGAAAAAGGTGATAAACCAAAACCAAGGAGAATGTTCCTTTTTCGAAGATTTAGTCCCTCGGGCTCGAAAAAGGGTTAAACTTACTCCTGAGAATACTCTTCTAACGAACCGAAGTTCCTAGAGAATACCTTTATTCGTGAAATTGACCGTCTGGACCGAAAACGGGGTAAACTATCGTCGGATAGATGTGCCTTCAAATTTTCGTTTGGTGAGCGTGAATGGAAAAAAGATCGCTTGGCAATATTCTCATGTTTAGAGAGTCTGAAAAGGGCTTAAAGAAGACTCCAGGGGGGCTACTTTTGTCAGTTAATCTAGACAAGATCGAAAAGAATAAATACAGTCTCATCGTATGTTGCTTTTGAATTTTTAAGTGAGCTTGAAAAACAACAAAGAATGCTCATTTGGGAGTCCCAAGGGTAAGGCCAAGAATGATGGTGCATCAGACGAATGAGGCTTAATCTCATAATCATGACAGGACTAACAAGGACTCCCAAGCCTATAGTCATTACTGACAGCATGGACGCAAAAATGCAACTAGGACCTACCTAGGGCATCCATGTATAGGTAGGCTCTACCACCTAATTACAACACTTCTAGAGTAGCAATGAAGGTTCTGTGTCACACTTCAGTGGGGTCAATCCTATGGAAAAGAGGAAAATACAATGAGATGCATAAAGTGGAGATGAAATCCTAACTTATATGCAAAAAGTTGGAAAAAATGACTTTTACCAAAGGCTACCAAAATGTGACCCATCCCCAAAAAATTTACCAAACCAAAAGGAAAAGAGTACCATAACATCCAATAAGAAACTTAGAATCGGAACCAAGTGATTTTCAAGACAGGAAAAAATACAAAGGGGGGTCAAAAAGTGTCAAAAAAGGGCAAAACAGTCTATAAATAGACGTTGACAACTCATTTTTACCATTGCAGTTTGAAAATTAACCAAAAGGAGAAAAAACCCTTTTTCTAAAGAAGTTGATTCCAGGAGCTTCTGTGGACGAAACGAACTTCCTCTAGGACCAAGTAAGTACAATTTCATCCCTCTTACCTTTCAATAAGTCATCTATGCATTTATTTTTGTTTTTTAGGGGGCATGCTCTCCTAAAAAGAGAAGCCATGCGTGTACGCGGGTTGTTCAAGGACAAGACGCATATGTACTTTGGCGGAAAACACTATGCCCACGTACATACGCGATTGTGGCCAATAAAGCCCGCGTACACCCATGCAAGCTTAGAAAAAATTAAAAGGCAAGAGCTAACTTCCTCCAATTTTTCCATGGAATGGGATGTATGTCCACTGGAGGGAGAGGGAGCACGAGGACATAGATATACTGGTCGAAGAGGACCCTGCATCCATCACTGCACTGAAAGAGTGTGGACTATGGAATTTCTTCCAGTGTCCTTTTATGAGGGAACAACCCAGGTTACTTAATGACCTTGTTTATCACTGGCACCCGGATGCAGAGGAATTCATGTCAGAGGGAAATTCATTGACTCCAATGACTGAGGATATTTACTTCCTGACTGGCCTCTCGAGGAGAGGGGAGCCAATCAATCTGTGGACCTTTTTCCCTGGCCCTTTCAACATCGAGGACTACATCTAGATGTATTGTGAGGCTGGCACTGAGAAGGTAGGTTCTCAGGTGCATATTCATAATATCACCAGCTTGACTCTTCAGGTGACCTTGTTACTGATTAGGCGGATTACTAGATCCGCGGCCCTACACCTGGCCTCTCGGGCACACATGCACTATGCCATTTAGTGCCAGGAGGCACACATTTTTTATTGGATCACGACCATGCTTATGTGCATGAAGAGACATATGACAGAGTGTCGGAAACGTAGCAACAAAAAAATTGGATTTGGCACTATCTTATGTTATTTCTTCTTCGAGAGGGTACTCAGTCTCAGTCCTAGAGAGATGGTATGGGGGCATGTGGCCTCCTTCCCAGTGATATGCATATGGGAAGCATTGTTTCAATAACATAGGGGAGGGAGGACCATAGAGGCCTTCATTGACAAGTATTTTTACTGGTGGGCACGGAAGATTTCAACAATTGAGGACTACCCCTACGCCAAGATCAACTTTTCCAAGGATCCATACATGCCCATGCCTCGCAGAGAGGAGCGAGGAAAGATAGGTAAAAAAAATTCAATGTTATTTAATTTTTAAATTGTTTTTATATATATCATTTTTATGTATGTATAGATTATTGACTCTTGTGTATCTGTTATGTACAAATGTGGGACCAGTGCACCCAACAGACTTTGTGAGGACTCAACGACATCCTCGACCGAAGGTAGGACCAACAATAGTCGGTGGACCAGCAGACACAGGGTGACCTCCAGTCGAAGAGGCTGAGAGAGTTTTGAGACAAGTAGAGCGCAACCTCACTATGCTCACTCGCACAACACCCATGCCCGAGATCAAGGATCTCCTGCCTTCCATGCAGCCTCATGTAGTGGGGGTGCCACGGAAGTGGGTCCAACTTTTTCGGTGTTTGGCCAACGCTATCGTGCATTATGGCAGGGCCAATAGGCATCGTTCTTAGATAGGCTAAACTTTAGATGTGCCGAGGGCACATTTTTTACATGTATTTTTTGAGGGCATAAGCCTAGCGATGTATATTGAACATTATTTTTGAGGTGCTCGTGCCCACCTATGTACTCATGACACATTTTGATATATACACACACACACACACACACACACACACACACACACACACACATCTTTTTGTCTTATGGATTACATTTTTTACAAATGTATGTACATGTGTATGTGTGTGCTTTTCTTTTTATGTGTGTGCAACATGCCAATCTAATATTTGATTAGTTAGAGTATCTATCATATGATTAAATCTCCTAGGAACATGGATATACATACTGTAATCAAAATAACGTTCTAAGAGACGTACCCTAAGGAAATGTCAGTGTAAGTGGGATCAAAATAACTCCATTTAATTTGGACGCAACCAACTAAGCATCTAGGTAGACCCGGAGGTGAGAAATGCCATGCGACAAGGCGTCATGAAGCAACTCTATCAATGTGTTGTACTCGACGACATTGTTTGTGGCATCACCTAGACAAATACCTCAGGAAGATAGAAACTGGCCTCTAGGTGTGAAAATCACCCAAGTTGCGGAAGCAAGCCTCCGAGTGTGTCAGTTAGCGTCGTCCGCGAACCCAAAAAACACCTCTGATTCACTTGACATCTGCCACAGTGAAAAATAAGACATAAATAACTACACTTCCACAAAAAAAAAAGACAAAATTTGTATAAGAAATTATACATATGTACAAGAACTCACCCAGGTGACCAACCTAAGAGTAATACTTCTTGAGGTAGAGCCCATTTCTAAGCTCCGCCAACACATTTCCTTTAAAGTCAACCAAACAGTAAGCGCCCTTCTTCAAGACCTCTTTCACAATGAACGGTCTGAACCACATGGGTTTGAACTTGCTTTCCCCCAGGGGATCTTTGTCTTGAACATAGACCAGGACAATATCGCCTTCGTAGAAAATCTAAGGATGAAAAGATCAATCGTACTGACACTTGACTCATTGCTTATGAGCCTCATTGGTTGAGGCTGCATCACGAAGTTTCTCATCGAGTTGTTTGAGATATAGTAGGCGTTACTCAAGTGGTGAAGTGTCCAACAATAATTCCACTACCAAATTTAAAGAAGGGATATGACACTCAATAGGTAAGACTGCTTCCAAACCGTATATGAGTTGAAAAGGTGAGAAATTGGTGATAGTATTCACAGACATTCGGTAGGCCCACAACGTTGAGTACAACATCAAATGTCAATTTGACTTGGCAAAATTGATCATCCGTTGAAGAATAGTCTCGAGAGACTTATTCACAACTTCAACCTGACCATTTTCTTGCGGGTAATAAGGTGACGAATTTTCTTTCCTAAGCCCAAGATTTGACGTTAACTCGGTCTTCATTTTGTTTTGGAAGTGACTGCCATGGTCAGTGAAAATCTCCTTCGGGATCTCGAACCTTGCTACTATCTGGTTAAAAATGAAAAGAGTCGATGTTTGGCCATCATTGTTAAGTGTTGGCATAGCCTCGACCCACTTCGTGAAGTAGTCTACCACTACGATGATGTAATGATTCCCCCTAGTTGAAGTCGAGTGACATGTAGTAAATTCAATCCCCCACTTGGTGAAGGGACCAACAACAATGATAGGAAATATGGGAGTAGGATGTGCCTGCATCTTCTGACAGAAGATCTGACACGGGAGGCACTTATTAACCGCCTCAACACAATCCTTGATTAATGAGGGCCAAAAGTAACCGGCACGTAGAATCTTTTGGGTTGTTTCCAACCTAGAGAAATGACCGCCACATGCTCCAGTGTGAGATTCGTTCAAAATGAGCTATGCTTCCTCATGGATAAGGCATTGGCGAAGAATGCAATCCACACCTTGATGATACAAAGTGTCATTGAGGATAAGATAGTTTTGTGCCTGATGTCAAATTTGTCGAAGCTCATCACGGGAAGCAGAAGAAGGGAACTTCAAAGTCTGGAGATAGACTAGTATATCTCCATACCAGAGGTCTGAATATGTGATTAGAAAAATATCTCCTTTAATAGGCGATTCTTTGGGAATGATATCACTAGACTCGACCGAAAGTTCCAAAATAAGTTCGGTAAAGACCAACGAATTTTTGGATTTCACGGAAACAAAATCCAATTCAAATTCCTGGAGGATCACAATCCATCTACTGATCTTTCCGCCAATGACCCGTCATGTTAACACATATTGGAAAGGGTTCACAACGACAATTACGGTGGTGTTGCGATGCAAAATGTAGTCGTGGAATCGTTGGACAGCATGAACTATTGCCAAAGCAATCTTCTTCACATGAGACTAGTTGAATTTTGTCCCAACCAGACCTCGGCTAAGGTAATAAATAACATTCTCATCAAGAATATAATCCTCTTAAACCAATACCATGCCGATGGTTGACTCCGCAGCAACCAAATACAAGAAGAAATCTTTGTTATAATCGGGAGGCTGGAGCAGAGGGGAAGACGTAAGGGCCTGTTTCAATGCTTCAAAAGAGCATTGAGCGGCTTCATCCCAACAAAATGAGACTTCCTTTTTAAAGAGACACATAAACCCTTTAGTGATCTCGACGTAATTTGCGACAAAATGCCAAAGAAAGTTTGCTTTCCCCTGTAAGCTCTAAAGTCGGGGTATCTTGCACGGGGGAGGTAATTGAACTATCACCTCAACCTTGAGAGGATCCACCATGATCCTTGTTGTAGAAACAATAAAACCTAAGGGATGACCTGATGTCATGCAGAAATTGCCTTTGTTAGGATTCAATCGAATCTGATAGTAGCGACATCGTTCAAAGATTAGTCGAATATGAGTGGGATGATCATATCTCTTGCGAGAGCGTGATGCTAGATCATCAAGATATGCCTCGACTATATGTCTAAGCTCGTGAAAATCAAAGGACATGGCCCGCTGAAAGGTGGCTCCATCATTCTTCAGGAAAAAAGAAATCTTATGATACGCAAACTTGCCCCAAGGACAAATAAAAGTTGTTTTATGTTGGTCTTCGGGTTTGATCTAAATCTGATTGTATCCTGAGAAACCATCCATGAATGAAAAGACCTCACATCTTCTGCACTCATCGACAATCTTATCAATGAAAGGGGTGGGAAAGTTGTCTTTAGGACAGGCCTTATTCAAATCATGGAATTCCATGCACACGCGAATTGTACCATGTTTCTTGTTAACCAGAATCGGGTTTGACACCCGTTCCGTCAACTGTACAGGGTAGATAAAAATAGATTTGAGAAGTTTTTCTACTTCAGCCTTAACTACTGTTTCTTTTCGATGATTCACTGGATGAAGCTTCTTTCGGACCTGCTTGGCATTAGGATAAGTCATTATTTCATGTTCGACAATTCTTGGGTCTATGCCTAGCATTTCCTCATAAGACCAGGAAAAAACGTCGTGAAATTCCTTAAATAGCTCTGTATAAATTCAAATATCTTTGGGGGAGCAGTCCGCTCCGACGAAAACATTCTCCACCATGCCAGGGGTTTTGGAGATATCTATTAGAATCGTTGCAGTGATATTTTCCATATTACCCTTGGAATAAACTTTGTGCGTAGCCAGAGGATTAATAGGACAAGACTTATATCCATTCACGGTCGAAACCAATTCTCCCACCTCTATTCTCTTTAACTCGGGAAGGAAGTAAGATCTATGATGAAGATCATCCCAAGGTCTGTCAGGACTAGTCAATTCCTCGAGAATCACCTTGTAAGAGGGAAAGACTGGGTCTAAAGGATCTTCAGTGGCGAGAGAACCTTGAGCCCAAATAGGCTCAAGAACTGGATCTAACTCCTGTGGGGGAGTCATATCGGGGCTGGCAAAAGTTTGTTGGACAATGTTGTACACAACCTTAGCTGCAGACAAGGGCCTGGCCATGCCAGGATGCCCCGTCTCTTCCATCAAAGACGATGGGGAAGGTAGAGTCCACAGATCATTAAAGTAAGTCTTTTGAAATGATGACACTTGAAAAATTGTAGCCCTAGGTTGGTCGGGGATAGCCGATATAAGCTTGGAATCGCTAGAAGGTGGTGGGTAATCAAAAGTTCCCATCAATGATGGAAACAAAGCATCACCTAAGTTGACAGTTTCGGGTTGTGGAATATCAATCATCGAGATCGTGGAAGCCCCCAATGAAGGGTTAGGATGGGAGAAGGACAATTGGTCAATGGTTACTATTCGACCCTCGTGTGGAAAGAACAAGACCCGAAAAACCATAGCAACCACTGCATGCATCGCATAGGTCCAACTCCTTCCTAACAATAGGTTGTAGTCGAGAGGTGCATCGACCAATTCAACTTTGACACAGAGGGTTTTTCCTCCCAATTGCATGGGGAAAGAAGGAATGATCCCATGTGGTCTAAATGACTGACCGTAAAATGTCGTAATCAATGTAGGCGATGGCGACAAACTGGGTTGGCCAATGGCCTTCCAACATGCCAAAAACATCATGCAATTTGAGGCACCCTCGTCGACCACTGTACGGAAAATGTTCCGAGTAAAATATTTCATGGTGTAAGCCACTACTATCTGAAACACAACATGGTAAGGATTTAGGAAGATGGGGTTTCAAGTCGGTTGGATTAAAAACGATCGCTCTGGAGTTACAAGTCTCTGTCGATCCCAGGGCAGATAACAAAGATTTTATTTGGGAAGGGAAACTCTGGAGGACTTCCAAAGAAGACATCGCGCAAGGGTTTTTTGCCAAATCTTCCACAACGGAGTAATTCTGGACATCCCTCAAGTTC
The DNA here is from genome assembly GCA_009831015.1 of Picea engelmannii. Taxonomy (NCBI): domain Eukaryota; kingdom Viridiplantae; phylum Streptophyta; class Pinopsida; order Pinales; family Pinaceae; genus Picea; species Picea engelmannii. The sequence goes on from WSFP011397878.1 coordinate 10,148, forward strand.
AGATTATGAGAAGCCTTTCTAAATGCACCTTATGGGATGTGATTCATCGTTTCTCCCGTCGTCTTCTCAATCTAGAGAGGAGTCGATGGGTTCTTGGCTTCTTTTCCCTTTTAGACATATTCTGACATTTCGTAATCTTGGGACCTGGTTGCTATATTAGCCTCGACATTCATCATGTAAATATTTGTGGTCGAGTTATTACTGGTATTCAAGAGGGGTCCCTGACTGCCCCCTTCCACACTTGAGGATGTTGAAGCGTGATCCATGTTTTTCCCATGTGGAAATGGGTTCGTTAACATAGCAGGTTGTTGCACCAATAGCTTCTGATCTTCTGCAAGTCGAGGGCACAAATGAGTCGGGTGGTCCTCCGTGCAAATATTACACAGATACTTCGACTTCCTCTTCTTTGTTTTCTCCCCGCCAGCATTGTTGGTATCCTTTTTGTCCCCTTTACCCTATTTGTTCCATTGTTTCTTCTTTCCCTCAGGCTGATGGTTGGCCTTAGGGTTCATCGACTGCACATTGTATATGTCCAACGCTTGGGTAGAGGGAACAACTGAACTTGAGGTCTGGCTGGCCACAGTTTGTTGTATCAACAATTGTTGCAATTGATTTGACAACAAATCAGTTGACTTTCCTTGCATTGAGCCCACAATACAATCGGCATGGGGTCTAGACTTTTGCTTGGCCTTATCGAGAATATATCACGGTGCATCTGGCAAAATCTCATAGATCATGCTAGACTGAGACTAGATCATTTCAAGTTGTTTCGCTCTCATTATCGCCTCCTCTTATGAAAACACTCCAGAATTCGCTAGGTCCTTGGATATGCATGGCACCAAAGACTTCAGGAACCACTCTAGCAAGAAAACCGGAGGGACTTGGACCTTAATTGTGCTCTTTCGACGCTGCCATTCTCAAATATGATCCAAGATGTGGTCGGCCTTGGTTTTCTCAAGAAGACCATCGCCAAGTCATTGAAGTAAGAATACCTCGAGCAATCGAGCTCAATATAGCATTTCATGGCACCCCGATAAGAGTGTGTTGAAAAATGTGCAACTGGACAGATTCATCTTGCAGTGAGTTTGACGAGCACCATAAATGGAAAGTTGTCACGTGATCACCTAGATCTTCACCAAGCTTGCCTTCAAATTTCAGAATATCTGAGGGAAACTTAGTCAACATGAGGGGCCAACGCGGATCATGACAAATTGGGTCATTGAGTAATCTCGACAAGTCTAGAAGATGTAGAGTTGCCAGAAACGATAGTTTAGGTTGAGTACTATGTACAAAAAAAGAGGGTCCTGGAGTTTGATTGGCACCAATTTGCCAGGAAAAGTTGGACTGTTGGCCAGGGTTTTTGTAGAAACTGTGGCCTTGACCAACATATGAAAAATGTGTTTGTTGGGGTATCATCGGTTGACTCCCGTAATTGTACAAAATAGCTTGCGCGAGGATTTCTCCCTGTGTTTTGTTCCAAGGATTTTCGAAGGGGATGCCCCCAACTGATTTGACGAGCATAGGTACGGAGCCCTGCCTGGGGTTCCATTGAGCATGAAAGGGGTTTCCCCCGATCGAGATCCCTTGTGAGGGAATTGACCCTTGCCAAGGATTCCAAATACCTTGAGAGGAGAAAACTCTAGTCGTCGCTCCCTGTGAAGGAATAGTACCCTGCATGGGGTTTTGTTGCCCAAAACCAGGGTTCCCCCAGTTGAGACTGTAGCTGAAGAAAAAACATTGTTCCTAAATGCATCAAACAAAGAGAATGATGTATATCCCATCGGCATTGTGTAACATGAAGGTCCTAAACTACTTGATCCAAACAAGCTATAATTAGCATTCAACCCAATTGGTTGCTGGAAAGCACCACTGAGTGAGGGGGACGGAGGAGGTATATGACCCCCACCATAAGGGATAGCATTAAAGGGGACTGAAGTGCCCCCGATTGACCCTTGCATGAGAGAATTTGAGCTCCCTGCCCCTAGACCCATGGTCTGTAAGGTGGAGTAGGTAATAACCGAATTTGAATCAAAGTCGGGCATCTCATATGAAAATGGAGGGTCTGTCGCACTCTGAGTAAATGGAGCAGTGGTCGTTGTCGATGAAGGTATCATGCCACTGCCTGAAGTAGAGGGAGTCGATACTAATGTGGTCCAGACTGGTGAAGGTGGGAGAAGAGGAAAGATGCCCCATGTGGTAATAGCCGGAACGAGAGTATGAGGACTCCCAAATGAAGTAGTAGCATTCGTTTCCATTGTCACTTGTAATACTAGCTGGTGCTCATAGGGTGTCACCTCAGGAGGAACAACTTGAACCAAGATTGGCATCGACAAGTTAGTAATCAGAGGTTTGGATAGCCTCAGAGCTTCTACCTCAAGTTAAGAAATGGTAGGTTCCTCCAGAGTTGAATAGTCTCCTCGTGGAGCAGGCTTGGGCACATTTTCCTACAGCTCGGTCGCTTCGAACGAACCTTGTTGGTCAAGTATTTGTTGTAACAGTGGTGGAGGTGGCTCCAATGTAACCGATGACAGGCCCTGAAGGCTTCCCGACCGGTGGAGTTATTGATCTTCCACCTTGTAAAATGATCAACCGACACAGTAAGGCTTAACTAGTGTTTAAACACCAAACACACACTAAAAATTTCCTATATATAAATCAAGCAGTCCACTATCTAGTAGGAAGGACAGTTACACCAATCAACACTAGATCAACTAACCGGTCCAAGTGCAACTCGAACATAGAAGCACCCTCCAGGTATACTCTGTGAAGCATGATCTGACGTCTACCCCAGGTACTGTGGTATACCCCCGCAGTCACCCATATAAGTCCCTAGAATATGGGCAACTAAGTTTCTAACTCACAGTCAGTCACCAGGAGGGTACAACCGACAGTCGGGTGGATCACAAGGAGCAGGATAACAAGTTCAAAACCTATCAAGGGTATCGAGATAAAATGGTCTGGAATACTAGAGAGGATCTCGAATGGATTCGAGGTCCACGAAGCTCTGTAGGAAAATGAAGTTTGTAGTACTCCTGAGTCAGATCCTCAATATGTGTTCCCCACTATGTTTAGTTCGGCTTTGGAGGGGTTATCTCCGCTGCCTTTCCTCACGTGACCTCGTGTTTATCCCCTATGTTAGAGGGGGGTCCCAGATAACTTTTACGACACTCGACTTAAGAACTCCCTAACTCAAACTCTAATGTTTAATTTAACGGCCTTGAAGAGTTTCCTCTCCAACCTAATTCAAGGCCCTAACCCTAAACTAGTTGGTTGACCCTACAAACAGAAAAAGTCTAGTTTATTTTAGATTAAGCATTCTTTTTAAAGGCTTGATTTACTCATGGGATATGGTGGTGAAACTAATGGTGTTGTAAAGAGATGAAAAAGAGGAGAAAATCAAAGAACTTGAAAGCAAAATTACTTCAAATCCAAAAGCAAAGTTTTATAACTAACTCTTTGTAACTCAAATTTTTTGAACTAACTTTTCAAGATCTTGTAAAGAAAACCTAAAACCTACTTTCACTTGACTACAAGCTACTTATGTTTCAAGAAATCAATAAATAACTTGAAAACATACTCTTTTTCCTTTTTGCAAATAACCAACTCTAACTACTTTACCAAACTAAAAAGAAAATATTTTTTTTTATGCCTTAAAGAGGAAAACTGAAGTAAATCTTTTTCTTTTTTCAAAGAAAGTAACAAAGGATAAAAAGACTGAAACAAGACTGGAAAAAACCTTTAGCCGAATGTGGATCACAGGGATTTAATCAAGAAACCTAGAAGGAAGATTAGTTGGGAAACTTCCAATAGCCCATAAATTTCAACGAATTCCTTGCAACTTTTGCAAGTATACGCAGGTTGTAATGGTGCATCTTGCGTATGTACGCGAGTTGTAGTGGTGCATCAAGTGTATGTACGCGGGTTGTAATGGTGTAGCATGTGTATGTAAGTGAGTTGTAGTGGTGCAACAAGTGTATGTACGCAGGCTGTAATGGTGCAGGGTGCGTACATCTTCTAAAAAATGGGTTTTTAAGAAGAGCTTCTCAACAGTGCTTTGGAAAAATATGCAAGTAAAAGGGCCAAGGCCATGTGTGCATGAGTAGGGAATTTTAGGGATATAACATTTATAGACACTTCAAATAACCTACAAGTGGTTCGATTTTCAAGAAAAGAGACTTGTACATTGTTGTCAAGACTTTTTGTTTTAGAAATACAGAGCCACTCAATGATTTTGTGATTCATTTACTGGAAGTATTTGTATGGTATTGTTTCTCATGCATTCATATAGTATTTAATTGTTGAAATATTGGTTGTTATTAATGTCATCCCTTGAAGAAGTCTGGTATCCCCAAAGGTATGGCTATGGAACCCGTAGTTGATCAAGGAAAAATGTCATGAAGGATGGTGTAAATGCAGGTAACTCACTCATGGACGGATAGTCCTCATCATGATATTTCCAATTATAGGTGGTATTCCATGAGGTTCCTCATGGTTGAGGAGTTATGGCCTTGTGAAGTTAGAAGCCACGAAGAAGGGTCATGAAGTCCCTAGTTGGTTACAAGTCTTTAATGAAAGGGTAAAGTGGTTGTAACAAGAAAGTATACAAGCCTCTAAGATTAAGGAGAGAGGTTACTTGGAAAAGGTATAAATACACCTAAAGGAGTCTCTCATAAGTACATTCACTCACTTATTCTATTGAACATATTCTAGTAAAGTCTCTCATAAATACACATCAAGGAGTCTCTCATAAGTACAAGCGAGATGTGCGGGATTTTTGGGGTTGCAAAGGAGAGAAAACATTTATGAGGAAACCCTAGTTTGGTTGAACTTCATGGTTCAGACCATTAGTGTCCCACGAGGCATCCCCACAGGTTGCACAGTGCTTGTCATGTGAGGCCCTGCGTGACATCATGTCTTAGTCCCACGAGGAAAAGATAGATTTTGGGGTAATGCATGTACCAAGTCCCTGAGGTCAGAGGAAAGCTTGCAGGTCATCACTATTGTGTATCAGGTCAACTATAGAGGTATAGGTATGCTTGTGTGCTTGTCTTGAAGATTATACTTGGTTGTGGTATGGTACATGCTTGAGGTATGTTTGACTTGGCACATGATTGAGGTACATCTTGGCTACATGGTTGATTGAGGTATACTCTTATATCTGGTTATGAAATGAATGTTATGGTTCATCATTAGAGACATATATTTGAGATGTGGATGTATGGTTGAGGTATACACTTGATGTATGGGTGGCATATGCATGAGGCACATGATTTGGTTCTTTGAGGAACTTCATTGATGATATGGTACAATTTTATACATGATTGATGATATGGTATATGGTACTAGTTTTATATATGATTGATTCTCTAGTACATGGTACATGACTGGATACATGATTGATATTATGGTATCTACATTTGGCATATCTTATGGTACATGATTGATGTATGTTATGCTACATGTGTTGTTACATAGTTGATGCATGGTATGGTACAGGTTTTGATATAGCAGATTGATGATACAATGACATTGAAAGGTTCGATATAGTGATAGGTTAACATGTTACAGGTTGATGTGACAGAGGTAGTGACAATGACAATGGAAGTGATTGTGTGGTAATGGCAGTGGCAGTGACAGTGACAGTGGAATTGATTGTGGTAGTGACAGTTGGTCTACACTTATATTCTAGGGAATAAAGATGGAGCAAGGAAATGGGGTTGTAGCCTCCTTCTGGTTGGTGTTGGAGAACTCAGGGAGTTTGAGCTTCCTTCAGGTTGAAGCCTGAGAATTAGGGGGTTGTAGCCTCCTTCTGGTTGGAGCCATAGAATTTAGGGAGTTGTAGCTTCCTTCAGGTTGGAGCTTATAAATAGGGGGTCGTAGCCTCCTTCTAGTTGTAGTTGGAGAATTGGGGAGTTGGTGCTTCCAATGAATGTATTCTTTTGATAGATAAGAAAATCATTCTGCGTTTTTCTCCCATTTAGGTTTCCATGTAAATCCCGGTGTATTGTTTTTCTGTGGATGTTTATCATGCTCTATTGATTTATATTGCTCATGATATATTGATGATATATTGCTGAAGAAATTAATGATAAAATATTGTGGTTAAAAGTGATAATAAATTTCTCATACTAATTCACCCCTCCCCCCTCTCAGTATTCCAACATTAATTATGAAACTTATGTTCATTTATTCATTTCAATTCACCTATGATAATGAATCTACTTATTGTTTGCACTGTTGTTAAGAAATTGAGTATTTTCATTGAAAAAATCTCAATAATTGAGTTAATAAATGATGTGATATGAATACTATGGTTAAAATAGTTTCCATTTAATTGCTTATGTGAAGACTGTCTTACTACAGAGGTTTATGAATGTTATTTAAATGTGGTGAATTGTTTTCCTTTTTAGATAATCATCTTTTTTTATTCATATTTTAATTAATCATGCCCATGGGATAGGATAGTTTAGATTTATAATAGATTTAGATTAGTTCTTTCTTTTTTTGCATGCTAGATTAGAAGAGCTTCAAAGAAAGTCTCCTTTCAAGGAGAAAATTCCCTTTAAGTGGAAATTGGGCCTACATACCAGTGAGGATCGCCATTCCAAACGAGTATAGGCCTAATTGGGGCCTCGATCGGGTGGTTTCTCTACAATGATTGCAAATTATTTTTCTATGCATCAATAGAACAACATTGTCTTCCTTATATTCCTCCACGTTTATAAGTTATGGTGTAAAAAACAACTAGTTTCATATATTTTTGTGTCACAAACACATGCACAAATGGTAATGGGGTTGACCTTGATGATCAATCCTTTACTCATGGCATCAGAGTTGGTATTGGTAGGATACATGAACAACCATAACTAATGGTAATGATAAATTTATATTTTTGGAGTTGTGAATCTTCAAATCCACACACACCCACCATTAACATCAACATATTCTAATCACAAAAAGATTAGTGTCATAACAATCTTGCATGCACATGGATTTTATGCTTGACAAACTTGTCACTAGCATTGTCTATGACTTTGAGTTCTTAACCTAATTCATTTTGTGTCTTGTTACATAATATGAACATGAGGGTTGTTTGTATTGGTCATATTTGGTATGAGTTGGAGTGAATGCAATCTTGTGAGTCTTAGTTGGATTCAGAAGTAGATAAAATACGATTCCATAAGATACATTTTTAGGTTAATTTGGTTAAATAGGATAATCTCTAGTGTTTATTCATTCTAACCTAATGTAGACACATTGATGTGGGTCTTAATTGCATACATTTTTGTAGAATATGCACATGTGTGAGTCCCATTCATGAAAAAATTAATGGTCCCAAATGGCCATGCTTCTACAATGAATCCTAATAAAAAATAGTTTAATAATAAAATGATATTAATAGAGTATATGTTAGGTTGGTATTCTTACATGGTATTTGTAATACACACGATACTTTTAAAGGATGCCTTATTTTTATATTTGGTCATTTGATATAGTATCCAACATGCATCATTGATTTTTTGTAATGTATAATTGTTTGATGGCCTAAAAAAATACATACATGTAAGAATTGTCAATTATTTGGCAATATTTTTTTGACTAATTTCAGTAAAATAACTTTGGGCTAATCCCAAGGAGAGTCAAATTTTGGGTCTTCAAAACACTAACTATTTTAGTCAACAAAAAAATCATATCTTTCATTGGAAGCAATTTTGCAAAACAAGTTGTTGGATGACCCTAAAAAGGTTGCAACAATGCCCAAATTAGGTTGCAACCATTGTCATAATCATCGTCACAAAATAGATCATGGACCAAATTAATAATGTGGTTGAAATTTCCATTGTTATCGGAGTCACAAATTAATTCATTGTGGAACTTGAGACTAGTCACAAATTTTGTTGAAATTTCATTATTTGTAGAGGTTGAAAAATGTGTAATTTTCTATGTTGGGGTTTGTTGTAACATAATTTAAATTTTTAGCCACTATGGCTCTAACTGATAAACCACTATGGTTCTGACTGTTCTAGTCTAATGGTTATGTTCTAGGACATAGCGGTTTAATTTGATTTAACTTTATATTTATATGTTTAGATTAATTTTAATTTTTTGTAATTCTTGTTAAATAACACATTATTGTTAAAGTTTAATAAAAACTTTAATAATAATCCACTTTTATATGACTTATACTAATAAAACACATGTTTGTTTCGAAAAAATAATCACGCTCCTGATCTTATAGATCGACGGTTCAGAATCTATCACACCCCCCCCCCCACATGTCCAACGTTTAACAAAGGGGAGGGGGGTCACGATACTTAACCAAGGTTAAAGGTGAGGTGATGTGTCGCGCATCTATAAATTGCATCCCTTCAACCCAGTGGTTAGCATTACCACACCCGACCCCCCCCGGCAATCATCGTTGGGGTGACACATGTCATGGGTGATGTTAGTAGGGGGAGAGGTAAAAATAAAAGTTTTTTATTTTAATTAAATTAATCTTCCACCCATTTTAAGTCAATGTGTCTTCATTTTTAATTTAAAAGCGACCAAAGGGAAAAATGTCAGTTTATTTGGTTTTACAAAGAATTTGAGCATCTGGTTAAACTCTCTAGCGAGCACTATTCATTGTCGTTGCCATTTTAGCTCGAGTCCTTTCCCAACCAAATGTATTTATGGGTAATTTGAACTCCCTTAACTCTTTCACTTTTCATTATTTAAAATGGAATCCTCTCAACCCACTAAAAATAAGAAAACTTTAATTGTCGAGGAAGAGGATTTAGTGGATAAAGACAAGGATATTTTTGAACCAATCTTGTTGTTTGATCATTTTCAATTACATCAGCAGGCTACCCAAAACTTTAGAGATTTGGTTGACCATTATAATGCCTAGGGATCTGATTTAGCAAAATCTTTGGTACCCCAAGTATATGATTTTCCTGAGTTCTTGGTCTAGTGCACCTCAAACTATATCCCATCCAAGAGAACCATAATTTCAAAAAATGGGATTGTGCTCATTCAATTATCTACTCAATTCATTGTAGAAATGTTAAGGTGTCCATTATACCCTGACAATGAAACTTTGAATGAATTTGTATTGGATAAATATTTTAGAGAGTTAAACCCACACAATAGAGATACCCTTTTACAGAACTATATATGTGAAACCCTTGATGACACTGCAAATGATGTTAGCCTTGAAAAAATCCTATTTCATGAAATTCCAAGACAAATTATTTCCATGATTTATGTAATTTTAGGGAAGAATTATGACAGTGTGGTTGATGAGTTTATATTCGGGTGTATGGTATCAATTTTTCCAATTACAGCCAAAACCATGACTGAATTCAATTATTCTCAATTCCTATATGATCAAATCCATTATCAGTTAGCAAATTTTAAATCCCTTGCGAGCTTTAGATATCAATCTTACCCTGTCCATCTCTTCTTATTCTCTCAAGCCATTTATTTTTCACACTTAGGACTGAAAATTGAGGATGAAATTGGTAACCCATTGTCAGTCATTCACTGGACTTCTTTGATTAAGAAGAATACTATGAATGTTGGATTCTTAAAATACATTGAACAATTCATGTCCAAGGCTTATCATCTCATACATGATGAGATTCCCCCTAGGATTTTCTCAGAATGTCAGAAGTTTATATTACAACTCAGTCATGATACAAGAGTGGGAAGTTGGTATATTTTTTAGAGTTATACTGAAATTAAATTTATTGTTCTGAGCTTCGACCTTTTATTCTACCCACTTTCTTAACTCCTTGAATATTTGCACTGGAATACATTACACAAAGATTAAATTTAGATGAAATACATTTTGTATCAAGAAAATACAAATCCACCTTTAAATTGAAAAAAGAGGTGGGACCTTTTTTTGCCAATACCATATCAACATTACATGTGACAACAAAGCTTATTTTAGCTATGGTATTTCAACAAGGTGAGCCATGGAATTATGACCCTCATGGTATAATTTGATCAAAAGCAATTCCACATAGACATGTTCCTTATTAGCATCAACAAAAAGCAGTTGTTGGGAAACCAGAACAACTGGGAAGATGTGCAAAAAAATTTGCAAGTTCATGATAAAGTACCAGAATATCCTTTGAAGTCTCCAGTGATAAAGACTCCTCAACATTTTGAGAAAATATACGAAAGGAATACTTTAGACTCGGCCTCAAAGGATTCGGAAATAGAGGAAGAGAAGTCAGCAAAAAGATAGAAGACAAAGGTGCCTGATGAATATACAGATCAAGAGTCACAAGAAAAAGTAACACCAGTCATTAAAGAACATGTTGTAACAATAGAAGTGCCATCATCAACAAATTTTTAGAATGCACAAAGTCAGAGTGGAACACAATCAACAAATACATATCAAACAAAGTAGATTGATCATGTTCATCAATTCACAACTACCAGGAAGAAGGGTGCAAAGATCAAACAAAACATTTTTCGTAAAATCTTTGACCATGAGACAACTTAGGCTAGAATGTTATCAATTGTGGACTATGAAAAAGGAAAATTGAACATAGCAGTACTGGAACCAAAAGAGCAGAAGGAAGTTACAATTGTATCCATTGACCTCAATGCAATTCACCCACTGGATAAGATGGGTCACCGTAGAAAAACTGAAGAAATGATAAATAGAGATATATTGATAGCTAATCTGGGCATTAAAAAGCTCCAAAACATAAATGAGAATCTCAAGAATCAGCTAAAGAATGAAAATTTGACCACCAAGAATAGGAAAATAGGGTGGAAGAATTGGAATAGTGGGCAATGGATTTGGGATAAAATCTATAGGATGCAGCATATGTGCAAGAATTGATGAAGAAAAAATATATAGAGATCCAGGAACTGAAAAGTAGGCTCAAAATCCTAGGAATTGATCATGTATAGACTCCTTAGTTACAAGCAATTCAAGCAGAAAAATGATGAAATCTTGAAGAAAATGGTACAAATGGGTGAGCAAATTGAAGTGTATGAGAAACAAATTGAAATCCTAAAAGGTGGATCATGTTCTTCTCAATCAACAGAAGTAACAGATCCAATAGCAAGGTTATCTAAAGAATTATCATATTTGAACCTAAAGGGAGTGGAAATTGAAAACTTAAAGAAATTAGTTGCAACACAGGGTGAAGAACTCAAGGACAAGGATAAAGTTATTGCAGAGTATCAGAAGTTGAAAGTGTTAACACCAGAATTTGCAACCTATTTCATAAGAATCAAGCATAATTGAGGTTTACGCTCAAGATAATTTTGGTATAAGTCATGTGGCATTTTGCCCATGATTTTCACAGGAAAAATGAAATGTTTGGGGACTGAAAAGCTCCAGCATCCTCCACTTCCTTCCACATGACCGTCGCTCACTCTTTGTGCCATGCAAGGTTTCTCCAATCATTTTGCTCCACATCACCCCTGCACATACGCTATCAGACTACCACTTGTTATGCTTGTATTGGTCACAGAAGAAGATCTGCATAACCTCAAGGTGTCAAAATTGACTCGCATTAGTCAGTGGCACCATCTAAGAACAGTTATGGGTGTCAAGCCTCATCATTATCCCGATGAATGCAATTACTAAGAATGAAAGCGGTGGTTGAGACCTCGTCTCAGCACATAAATGGAAATCTAGAAAGGATTGGCAGATTTGAGCTTGCGTCTGACAGAGAGTTGCATGAGCAGTTTGACAGAGAAGATCGAGACGGAAGAGCTCGCATATGACCACAAAAGATTGTCTACACAGTCTAACAGAGAAGACACCGACTGAAAACTTTAAATGCAGCAATCCGATCACACTCCTGATGGTTGCAGTAGTTCTGCTTATATATAGGCAGTTTTGATATTTTGTAAGGGTCGATGGTTGAGCTCGGCTCCCTTATTGTAAATATCTAATGAAAGCTCTAGTTATCTGTTATGTAATAGGATTTGAGATTTCCTATTTAATATAAGTCATATTATTTCCATCTCTCTGTAAAAGTTGTGTTAGAACACTCAGGCATGGAGGATCCAGTCGAGGGTCATATGTTGTTGTTATGAAGGTTTGATTTCAGCAATATCATGACCAGTTTTAATCAATTTGTTTTGTTATCTTTTTCCCTCTCACACTAAAGAGCTCGGGCATGGATGATCCAGTCGAGTTGTTGTAGCTGCATAATGATGTATGTTTGATCATTGTGCTGTTATGACTGTGTTGCTTAAATATACTTTAGTGTATGAAACTTTGAATCCAAGAGGATCTTGTGTTTGATTTTTTCCTCCTTAGGTTGTTGGAAGACCGGATTTCCATAGCAGACCTCTACATTTTACTCACCAATTCTTCCTTCTATCCACCTTTAATCCAACTTAATGACTGAAGTTGATTAATACCTCACTTGCATGTGCATACCAGTCCAGTTTTCCGAGTTAAAGTGATATCATCTTGAGTCTGCACCCATTTGACCTCTTTAAAATTATTTGTGACATACAAACTGATGGGTATTGGGCTTATCCTCATTACAGTTTGACGTAGACGTCGCCTCTGCCTCGATAGAGTCTCTATCTGACCTCTCGGTCTTAAGGATCGTTCATTCACTTCATGAGCCGAAGTGACTCTTTCTGACTCCCTATTGGAATCTCCAGTTATCGATCCACAGGTCCTTTCGGAAACTCCCCTGTGCAAACAGGACTAGGCACGAGCTCCACCTTTCCCAAGCGACCACAGTGCCTGTGACCAAGGGCCGAACCCAAAGTCCTTGTCACAATCTTGCAACCTCACGAGTTCGTGAATCGAAACTCCCAACTCTTCCTTTCCAATATTGTGATACCCGAAATCACAAAATTGGTATAGCTCCCTTCTGTTAGCACCCTCCGCGTGGGACCACCAGCTAGGCTTAATGCTACCACCTCTCACTACTCGCCGCTTCGCAAGTTGAAGGGTTGAGCTCCCGTTCTCTTATCCCATGAATCCCTGAGACGTGAGAAGTCAACGAAGTGTTGGCTCCTTTCTCCAGGCGACGCGTATCCACCTATCAACCACGTGGGCCCCACCTTATGGTTCTGCCATGTGTCCACACGCGTGCCTCGACTCTTGGCACTTCATGACTTCTGCAGTCAAGACGAGGTCCTCTCAACCTCTGAACCTCCGAACACGTGATAGGTGATGGGTTCCTGATCCAACGGTCCTCCCATTCTCTAGATCCAATGGTTGTCCTTGCTCCTCATGATTTCACAACTTCGCGACTTGGAGCACCCAACTCCTGGGCTCTCACCTTACGAACCTCCGAGTTCATGAAGCCTGCACTCATACTTCTTTGGCACTTTGTCGATCCCTCAATCGCTGCCACCTATCCTCCTCAGATGGACGGTCCTGATCTTCTCACAACTTCGCTACTCGTGAAGTTGAAGGACTTCCTTCTCTGACCTCCAATGTTTGAATCCATGATATGGGTGACCTCGTGACATGTGTCCTCCTTCCAACGGATAGCTCATATTCTTTCGCAGTCTCCCGATTTCTGATGTCAAGGGCCTAGACTCTCGTCCTCCAGACTCCCAAACTCCTGAACATCGAATTCCCGATACGATACTCCTTCGGGACTTTCGCTCTACTTACGAGGAGTTAAACCTTGATCTCCTCTCGACAGATCTAACGGTTGTCGGCTATTCTGAGCGAGATCCAACGACTTAGAATCTCTTCGGCTCTGCGCGCTCTTCCACTGCTCCCTGGACGTGAAATCTTCAATGGTCCAAATCTATGCGGCTGAATCCGACGGTAGTTGTGCTCCTCCTGAGCTTTGGCACTTTTCTTCCAACACTTGGAAGAATTCCAAGTTTCCAAAGGCCTCGACCTTTGTTCTCCTTTACCTGCGATCTCTTCGACTTGAGTCCTCGCCTGTGCATATAAAAACGTTGCTTCTCCTGATCTTTAGGGAACCTCAAACCCTTCAAAGATTTTTGTGACTTCTGCACTCCTTGCAGAGTCTTCGCACACACAGTGCTATCTCTTCTGAGCTTTTCAGATACTCAGATCTCTAAGAAAATAAATCCTTCTTCCTTTCTCCTGCAGATGGAGAAATTGATGCCCTCCTGACACTCTGTCTACTCAAGCAACCTATTGTTGAGTCTTTAGGGTGTTTAGCAACCCTGCGAAGATCCTTCAGTGGATTCTTCTTCAATCTCATAACTCAACAGAGTCCTCTTCCTGTGCTTGTCTACACACTGACTCAATGCCCTCCTGGCAGAGTTGTACAGAACTCCTCAGAGCTTCTGTCTTCTTTCTGAAATCACGACAAAGTTCTTCCTCTGTTCACTCTTGCACTTGCTCAATGCCCATCTGGCAAAGATTTATAGAACTCAATAGAGCTTTTGTCTGCAACTGTGTCTCGCCTACATAGCCTTGCCTTCTGAGGTATTCAACAACCTCCAAGGTCTTCCTTGAGTTGATGATTTCATCTCCTGTGCCCACCTGACACTTCTTTGTCTGAATCCGCAGGTTCAGAAGTGCTTCTATGCACTGGTACTCAGAGACCGTAGTAATCTGTCACGCCCTCCTGGCATGAAACCACAAAAAACCTCTCAAGCCTGAAAATCAAACAGCTCCCTGCAAATGAAAACCTACAACATAAATAGAACACAAAGGCATTCATTCAACACATAAATACATGCAGGAAATTCTGTTGTTTTTTATTAATGACAAATTCCTATTTTTACAAGGTGTTCCTGAGCATGGCCTGTAACAAGGTCTCGGCTCCTTCTCTTATTCTCTCTCCTCACAGACTCTCTCTTGCACGCCAAAATGAGATACAACTACAAGATATTTTACATGAGGGGGCTCTTAGAGCGCTTCCCTCCAACCTCACCTACCCTATTCAATGGCATTGAATGGGTTGTCTAGTCTGCAAATCAGATCTAGATCTCAGCCTTCGAGCATTAAAGGCCTACCTACTTCTATGCCCGTGCAAAGCACGGCCTCACGGATCAACAACCTAAAACATTTAATTACATTCAAATTCAAATCGAAATGAGGTTGTGCCTCTCTTGAACGCGTGATTTGAATCGACTGACGTGGCTGGCTAGTTGGTTGGCTGATGTGGAGATATGCTCTTGCATCATAGTTTGAGGGTGGCTCCTAGTGATAACATAAATGGCATCGTTTTCGGGAAAAGATTTGAGCAGATTGAAGAGCTCCCTGGGAAGAACAACATAGATCCAACTCTTGATGGTAGACAAGAGAGGGATACATAAATTGGTTGTAATCATCTACCTGGTGACTCCACATCAGAGACTCCACTAGGGAGGATCCTATTGACAGAAAGATAAAGGGAATGACTAGGTATCATCTTATGAGCTTTCTTCATGAACTTATGTTGTTCTTTGTCAGCTCATTTTTGTTTTTCCCTTCACATATAAAGAGGATCATATTTTTCTTTGTTTATTCAGTTGATCACCAGCCTTCCTTTATATATCCATCCTTGGAAGAAGAAGACCTTCTTTCTACCTATGTTGTAGATGTTGATATTATATCCTCAGCTCAGCCTACTCATAAATATGAGCTTCATATTGAAACCCCTTCTGAACTCAATCACCCTTGCAGCCCTGGGGAAGTTGAAACTAATCCACATCCTCCTCAAATCTCATCACATCCTGTTGTTATTGTTGAGCCTTGACATCAGTGTGTTAAGCCTCATATTCAGCCCACTAGTTTTCAAACTAGAATCAGAGACAAGATGTTTAAACCTTTAAAGCTTCCATATCATCTTCATCCTTATCCTCTTGATTTATTTAAGTACTTTTCTCATTTTTCTAAAGAGGATCATGTTACACCTAAGAGGCATGTGGAGGCTTTCGAGAATTTTATTGATCAGTTTGAGATAGTTCATGAGGATGTTACCATGAGGTTGTTTTCCAAATCCTTGTTAGGAGATGTTGTTGTATGGTTTAAGGGTTTGGGAGCTGACTCCATTGGTTCTTGGGTTGAGCTATACAATGATTTTTTAAAGTGGTGGGGTGAGAACGAGTCCCTTGGTCAGTACTGGGATGATTTTAATGCCTTGAGGAGAGGGTAAGAGGAAACCTTGGCTGTCTTCAATAGGAGGTTTTACAGTGTTTATCATAGTATGTCTATAGAGATCAGACCCACAGAGACTGTTGCCATGGTGTACTATGTCATGGCTCAGCATTCAGATCTTGTCCTTCTCCTAAGAGAAAGGAAATCTACATCTTTATCATAGTTAATCATGGATGTTGAGGAAGTAGAGGAGAACCTCCAAGCTTGTGGCAGGATTCAAAGTCAGTATCATCTCAACTTTGAACGTAAGGCAGTTTTTACCTGCTGTCCCTATGAAGAAAATACTGTGGATAATTTTGTCTTCAATGCAGGTATCCATGAGCAACCCTGCCTTGATGAAAATCATGTGTATGAACAACTAAAAGAAGCAGTTATTATTGTTCCTGAAATGGATATTTTTAACAATTATATTCTTGATGAAATTATTGTTTTAAAGGTTGATCATAGACATGAAAGGCAACCCATTTTTGATGGATATTCTAGTGATGATGAGCAACAAGCTTATCTTATATTTGATCACTATGAAGACAGTAAGGATGATGCAGAAGTTGGCCTTGTCATAGAAGACACAACCCGAGAGTTTGACCAGGAGCAGCCCTTAGTTGAGGCACATGAAGAGATCGTTTATACACATCCAAAAGTAAATCAACAGTCATCAGTGGATCAACAGCCTCCTATGTCCATCCTTCTTCCACTTGTACCTATAGTTCACAGCAAGCAACTTTTTGACCCACAGATGTCTATGGTTGTCATTCAATCAAGTGTGTCTGTAGAGGACATCAAGCCAGTTGTC
>ML857416.1:1787-21470 GCA_009831015.1 Picea engelmannii
TATATATATATAACGAGCTTCAATAATGTGACTATGGGTAGGTGGTGCCAACTTAAGCTTTTAATGCTTTTGTGTTGCATAGACCACACTTGAGCCAATCATGTTGCATTTATGGTTCACAAAGCCATTGTGAAAGAATGACTTGTCTTGCATTGATGATGAGATCCAATTAGGATTTTTCATGGATTTAGCTTGGATAGGTGGAATTGGGTAGAAGATCAATGGTCAAGAGTGGAGTTCCAATACAGAACTAGACCTATCCCTTATTTGAGTTTTCTGATTCAACGAGGTCAAGGCACTATATATATATATATATATAAAACGAGCTTCAAATGACATTGATCCCATGAAAAACGATTAAAGTAGGGCTTTATGCTTTGCATTTTAGAAAAGAAGTTTATATCACTTGAACCCACAAGATTGTTGCATTACAAGAGTTTCGAAGTTGAGCTTGTATTAGTTAGAGTTGCAAGGTTGGTAAAGAATGTATGTTAGAGAAAATTGGATTCAAGAACTATAAGTTGAAAGATACAAGGAAAGGGTAACTAGTATTTGACATTTGAGCAAGGTTTAGTCGGTGGAAAGCGAGAGTTGTAGAAATATAGTGTTTGGTATATAACAATTGAAGCATAAGGAGAATGCCACCATGCATAATATCAGTTGTAGGCAGGGGCACAATGGGTTGTAAGACCTAGAGGAACAAGTTGAGAGGGGACATGACCCCATTCTAAAGGTTTAGAACCTAATCTTCTCGAGCAATAGACTTGACGAGTGGGCGCATCTGAACAAAAGGGGACATCTAAAAGGTTATTTAGAGCAAGTGTAGTTGGTGGATTACAACATCCACAACTATAGTTTGTCGGACCAAGATTAAAGTTTTGTTGTTATTTAAGCCCTTGTTCAAACCTAGTGTTACTAGCTTGTTGCATGTCCCATGTTTTGGAAACACTTTGGTAGTGAGAAAGTGTGTAACACTGCTACTATTGCAAACCCATACACAGGTTCAAAAAATCCCCTTAAATTACTACATTTCACTATGAAATCTAATATTGTTTTTTGAGGCTAATGGGAAAAATCATTTGTGATATTAGAAATTCTTAGAAATCGTTGAAAATTACAATTTGTTTTCCTTTTTAACTGTAATAGATGAGTTCCAACATTCCTATAGGACATTGGAATGGGGGTTGGAATTAAGGGAATTAAATAAAAAAAAGGGCGTTGTTTAACTGTGGGAAAATTCACACCCGACTCTTTTTTCCACCTGAACACTTCACTATGCATTTGGCTATGAGTGCATTTTCCTAGGAGTGTAGGGAGAGTTGTTTTTGAAGCCCTATCATAGAGGAAAGGCAAGGCATACTCAAGATGGAAGAGAGGAAATTGAATTGCATCATATTGCAAAGGGAAGAGGTGAAGGCTAGGTGCAACAATGCCTCTACATAGATTTTAGATGTCATAGTTGTCATTTCTACACTCACTTCGTATTTGGTGCTGGAAACAAATAATGCGTTTGCAGATGCAACTGTATTTGATGAAGAGATGGGGTTTTCTTATGTTTCAAAATGGTGACCTCTTAGATGGGTAGGGGCCTTACTCCGCGGTTCTACAAAAGTATATGACCGGCTCTGGTCAGCATGCCATCTATGGTGTCATTCTTCGCATCTCTTAGGCGCTACCTTCATTCTTTTCTACCACTTTATTAAAAAAGATTGATGTTGGTAATACATGAGTTGTGACAAGATTTGATGTTTTCTATTTTACCCGTCTGTTTGAGCTTTGTATCAAGTTTTCTTATTAATAGGAGATGAATAATTATAATCCAAGATGTCTTTGTGTTGAATTTTTCTAATTTTCAGATCTGATAATTATTGCATTATGATTTAAATGTTATTGTTATCATAGAATAATTACACACTGAAAATCTCAACAAGACTTAGGGAACTTAATGAGAGGTTGTTGTAAGTAAATATTGTACGAGATGATTTATTACATTTGAGGGCCCCGATATATATACTTGGGCGGAGTGCCCTTTCATTAATGGACATATCTTTTCCATTATTGTCTTTTTCATTAATTAATTAATTAATTATTAATTATTAATGATTGATTATTTATATTTATACATTATATTATATATATATTATTTATATATTATATTTATGTTGATGCTTATTTCCTCACATGCACGTCTAATTAATATAGAGCACTCCATC
Organism: Picea engelmannii; assembly: GCA_009831015.1. Taxonomy (NCBI): domain Eukaryota; kingdom Viridiplantae; phylum Streptophyta; class Pinopsida; order Pinales; family Pinaceae; genus Picea; species Picea engelmannii. Next base: position 4,001 of record ML857416.1, read on the forward strand.
TTGGAGCAGGCAATGTGAGAGCACTTCGAGTCTATCCACTCCTCGTCAAAAGAAAGACTACGCCTAGACCATTCACCACTGGCAAGGCTCTGTGAGTAAATGAGTCATTTCCTTTGGTCAAATCAACATGACCAATCTGGGAGAATGTATGCCTAATGTTGCTAACTGGAGAAACATCAACACTCCCTCTCAGCGAGGGAGACATTCTGCATCACGCCAAGCTTGTCTTTGAAGTATACAAACTTTGTATTAGACAGAGGCTTGGTGAGAATGTTTGCAATTTGCTCATCTGTGGATATGTATTGGAGCTTTACTGCTCCCTTTTGTACCATGTCTTGGATGAAGTGATATTTGATCTCAATGTGCTTCGACTTGTCATGAAATATTGGATTTTCCGAAAGCTTGACACAACTTTGATTAACACAATGTATTAAGGTCATCTCTAGCACTTTATCAAATAGACCTGCAAGAAGTTTCTGAATCCATAGTGCTCCGCGACTTGCATCATTGGCTGTGATATACTCCGCTTCTGTTGTATTGAGTGCTACAGAAGTCTACTTCCTACTAAACCAGGATATCATAGTTGATCCTAAGTTGAAGCAACACCCCGTGGTGCTCTTTCTGTCCACTGCACTCCCTGCCCAGTCAAAATCAATATATCCCTCTAGCCTCACTTCACCACCTACGTCATATCTCAGACCATATCCAGTTGTACCACATAGGTACCTTAACACATGCTTTGTTGCAACCCAATGGAAGTAACCGGCTCAGGGTGTTCACTACAAAACAAATATCTGGCCTGGTGTTAACCATGTACATCAAGGATCCAATTAGCTTCCTGTACATAGTGGGATCCACCATATTTGAATTTGAAGAGAAACCACTCAGCTTCTTCAGATTTGTCATCATAGGTGTAGCCATGGACTTGCAGTCCATCATAACAAATCTACTTAAGATCTCAACTGTGTACTTCCCTTATCCGAGGAAGATCTCACATGGTTTCTGCCACACCTTCAATCCCGAGAAACAATGCATCAAGCCAAGATCCTTCATCTCAAACTCAGAGGCCAACTCCCTCTTGCATTGATCAATGAGTCGATCTACTCCCATAAGGAACAAGTCATCAACATATAACACCAAGATCAAAGGATCACCATCAACAAACTTGTAGTAAAGATTGGGATCTGCTTCACTCTTGGTTAAGCCCAAGCTCATCAAGTATCTATCAATCTTGGAGTATCATGCCCTGGGTCCTGCTTGAGTCCATACAAGGCCTTCTTCAGCCTGCAAACATGAGACTCCCTCCCATGTACCTCAAAGCTAATTTCTTGTTAGTGTTCTTACTCTCAAACAATCCCACCAAGGCGTCAAACATTTCTTTGGCAGTTTTCAACTCAACAATGTGTGGAATCAAATGATCTTTTATGGAATCTATCAAGATCCTCTTAGCCTTTGCTTCATTCTTCTTGTGCATGGTTTTCTCTTCAACACTTTTTGGTTCTGAGACATTTTGTTTTATATAATTTTGAGTCTCATTTTCATCCACGATGAAGAGAATCTTGGTCTTCTAGAATTTAAAATTTGTAGCACCATCTAGCTTGTATTCTACTCTGAGACTGGACACCATCTTGTAGAGAAACAAAAAGTGACAAAAAGAGTTGGTTGCACTATGTATTTCAATCCTTAAGGCGGTCACGCCCTGTAATTAGGAAAATTACGACCAAAGGGAATGTGATCTCTCTGTGTTCACATGTCGCTCGCGACCAAGATCGTACAATTGCAAAATAAAATAAAAGATATGAAGCAAATCTATCAGATCTAGTACTAAAAGCCTTTAACAAGCTTCGGAAAAAACTTATACTAGCTCTGGCACTGAAAACTTTTAACTATCTCTGATACCATGTTGGATTTTTCTAATTTTCAGATCTGATAATTATTGCCTTATGATTAAATGTTAATGTTACCATAGAATAATTACACACTGAAAATCTCAACAAGACTTAGCGAACTTAATGAGAGGTTGTTGTAAGAAAATATTGTATGAGATTGTTATAGCAAGATTTGCTTCACCCTATGCAATCTTGCCCAGAAGGCCTTTTTCCATTTTCCCATGCAGACTTATCTTCCCTATTTATAAAATCCAGAGCCAAAAATAAATATTTTTTCACATGTACGCATCTTGCCTACTATACAACATGCGTATACACATGCTACTCCACTACAACCCGCGTACATCGGGATTTGTGCCAAAAAATGAAAATTAATGTCGGGTTTCCATGTCACGGCGAGAGATCTATGATCCTTGGCCTTCGATATAATGGAAACGATCCGACTTGGCCCTTCAGTTCCATTTTGAAGGCTATAAATGGACCAATTCTGAGCTATTAAAGAAGGAGAAATAATTCAACTTTGAGAGCAAAGTTACTCTGGAGAAGTTATTTACTTCATATTGAGTTTTCATCCCTTTGTCCTTTTATTCTTAACACAATGTTCAGCCCCCAAGCTCTTCCCTTATTGATTGAAAACCTCATTGTTTCTCTCTTATGAGCTTGCCTTTGGTGGAGGATTGAAGTGGTGGAGGCCCAACTGGAAGGAACTTAGTTCTCGGTTCTGAACAGTGCTGACACGAAAGTCTGTAACATTTTCACTTCTGCTGATCATATATTAATAGAAATACTCTTTTCCCGTCAAATTGATATCTTGCAAATATATTGAATTATTATTCCATGGGCGTATTTGTCATGTTTATTAATGGATTATGCTATTAAATGTGCTAACATCGTATAATATCACTATATGCTTGATTTGATTGGTTGTTGAAGACTAGTTGCAAGTGTATTGCTTTGGGTCAAGTGCTCAACGATGGACTTCATCGAACGTCTAGACGAGGTGAGCCTTTTATCTTGTCTTGCTAGCATATTTGTTTATATAGTATATTTGAGAAGAGGGTTGATTTCTGCAGTCATTTCCTTCTGTTGTGGTTTACCCTAGCCATAGAGAGATTTTCCTCGTAACTGAATTGACAACCATAATGGGGATTGAATCTTTTTTCTTAGGGTTTGGAGTACTTTTCTCCTTAGATTGCTCTCGTTCCTATTGTGTTTCTTGTCATATCATTGCTTGACAACCTTTGTTCACTCTGGGTCTGAGTTTTCAGCTTTTCTCCCTTACTTAGCCTTATTTTGAAACATATATGCACTTTTTGCCTTAACAGTCGCGTATATACGCAGTCTGTCCCTCTGCAAGCTGAGTACATACACTTTGTTTTCCTAAACAATAGCGTACATCAGTTTTCATTGCTTGTTTGTTGGGTCTGGTGGTTGTTGAGTGCGATTTGATGTTTGTTGAGTCTTCTTAGGTCTCTGTAGTGTCTGTTAAGTGCGTGTGGGATGACAGGAAACCCATCTTTGATTGAATTTATGGGCGGAGTCTTTCTCATCATCTTTTCATTTTTGATTGTCCTTGTACATTGGGCTGGGTGTTTTGTTGCTTTGTATCCTGCTTGAGTTATCTCTTTCTATACACAGTAGGGTTATATATCAAGTTACTTTTCAATCCATGCATTTTCATTTTTTATTATATTGAAAATAAATAAAAATAGGCATTTTGCATTGCTTGGCATTTTTGTATTTTGAGTCATTGTCATTAGCTTAGTGCATGTAGTGAAAGATTGCATTTTTACTTCAGAATTGCAGAGTTGAAATTGAAAATTGCACTGGTTTTTAGAAGCATATCATTCATTGAAAGTTAAAGTTAGGACTTTGCATCATTTTCATATTTACTTTTCTTGCAAAGTCATAACATCATGAGTTTCACTACCATACATTTTTGAGTAATCACGACCATTAAAATTAACGCTATAATTTAAAATTGATTAGTCACGATTTTATTTTCTAGGGTGCACAAACTAGCCTAGGATTTAGTGCCTTGGAATAGGATTTTGTGAGTAAAGTTCTCCAAGGCAATTAAATCAACATGTGTCTGAGAAAGGGAGTGGAGAAATCCATTGTATAATTGGTAATATCGGAAGGCTCCACTCACACCAGAGTTAATAATGAGGTCGCGCGAGGTTGGTTGAAGGGATATCCCCCCGATACCTTCTTAGCGTCAGAGATATTTCTGGGGATCTATTCGTATCTGGGATCTTGCTAGTGCCTTTACCTCCGTGAGAGGCGGTGCTTTCAAGGTTTCGGGCTTTGCTACCCTGCCCATACGATGGACCCGACTTACGATTGCTCTCGTGTGCATCGGTTATATAGTGGTTTATTAGTTGCTTGACTTAGGTGCCACATAGGTTACTTGCAGAGGTTATTTTGCAGGTACCTTGTGTCAAAGAAGGGTCGGACAACACACAACCTTTATGGAGGATTACCTCTTCGGGGGGATCTGGTCGACTGGTTGTTAAGCCCACGAGGGCCCTTATAATTGATTATGTTACCTATGATCTTTAGCAGGGAGTCTCAGGCCCCTCTTGGGCGAGACATACCTTCTTTAGGGAGGGAGGCCACTCTCAGCCACTTTACCCCATTTGTATGCATATTGGCCGTTTGACTTTTGGTGTGCTCTTTGATTACTAGTTGGCCTTAGAATTGATTTTTCGTCTTTAGAGTCTTAAGTCATCGTGGAGTCGGACCAGCATCTCCGTCGGTCCCGTCGCGTGTTACAGTTACCACCGGATTTCGAGTCTTTACCTTCTAAAAGGCGTAGAGTTATTAGGTGTGGTACACACACATCCATTGTTCAGACTTGTGATTCTACAAGGATGATTACTGAACCTAGTCTTCAGAACATTGGGAGCCCTTCGACTCCCACACCTACTATAGTTAATGGCACCCCTTCGACTCCTACAATCACAATGGTTGTAGTGTCGGAGGCACCTATCATTACTATGGCTCAGCCTATAGTGAATGCTCAATCTCTTGCCTTGAACCCTTTTGGGTCTCTTGGTCACTCACCAGGCTATAATGTTCAATCCATCCCTATGGCCTCTAGTCTTTTTTCCTATGGTATGTCGAACTTTACTTCGCAGTTTTCAAATGCCATCCGAGCCGCTGACCTTAATGCTAGCATTGGGCTTGGGGGCACTACACCTCCTTATACTCCATTTTCATTTGGTGGGTCTCAAATCCCTCAAACGACTCCTAATATGGGAGGAATTTCTGCTTTTAACCCTGGGTCCAACCCTCTTGCTTATGGGTGGAACAACCAACCTGACGAACAAGCTTCTGCTCAAGTTACGTCCTATACCCCTACCTCCTCGGTGTCGATTCCAACCAATACATTTGGCATGAAGAATCCACCTCTATCCTCCAGATTCCCACCTAGAGGAGGTTAGTTTCATGCTATGGGCAACCCCCAACCCGAATCCAATCTGGTTGGGGGCAATTTTTATAACCCTCAACAGAACATTCCCACTGGAATGATGCCCAACCAACCTTTTATGAATCATCCAGAGGAGGGTCTTATAATCACGGATAGGGCCATGGTGCCCACCAAAACCCTGGATGGGTTGCAGTTCCTCAAGCATAATCTTTCCTGGGAGCTTGGGCCAGATGTCGCAACCCCGTCTCCCTTTTCTGGCCACGCTTAATCTGCCAGACTTGTCTAAGTTGATGAACGACCCTATGAGTCATGATCCTACATGCCCCCCCATCCCCACCAAGCTTCCTTCGGACATCCCGAAGTTCGAAGGTAAGAATGGTGAGGATCATGGTGATCACGTTACTACCTTTCACCTATGGTGTTCCTCGAATTCCCTTAATGACGATTCTATTTGATTAAGATTATTTCAACGTACCCTCATCGGAGTTGTTGCGAAACGGTATATCAAGCTACCTAGGGGGGCATATGGGACCTTTAGTCAGTTGGTGTTGGTCTTCCTTAACCACTTCCAATTGTTGATTCGTTACGATGTTGGCCTAGAACTTCTGTCGACTTTACGCCAGGACACAGTCACTCATATCTCAGATCATATCCATGAGTGGCATAGACGGAAGAGGTTGATTAAGACCCTTATACCCCTGGCCTTTCTTTTAGAATGGTTCCTTAAGTCTTTGCACCCTCCTATCTTGAAGGATGTTGCAACAGTCGAGGTTGCCACTGAAGAAGAAGCGATATTTAAAGCCTAACAGTTAGATCTCATATATGCTCAGTCTGGAATGTTATACCACATTCTTTCGGATGCATCAGGGTCAACTTACGACCCTAGACAAAAGCCCAGACCTCATGCCGATGAAATTGTAGGTACCTCCAATGTAAAGTCTGCAGACTCGGTGACAAGCCATTTGAAAGAGTTGTCTCTAAACCAGTCCACAGGAGGGCCAACTTCGTCTATGTCTTCCAACCCCACTCAATCGGCGGATGTACATTCTGTGCAATCGTCGGCCAACCCAAATGGTAACCAACAACTAGGCAGGAATAAGAAGAAACGACGTAATAATCGTAAGGGTGGGAAAAATAATAATAAACCCAAGGACAATGGTAATAATGAGAAGACGAATAATAATGTTGGAGAGGGAAAACGAGAAAGATGTAAGGTGAAATTTCCCTGTAATCTTTGCACAGATGATCACCTTACCCATTTATGCCCAAAACTGGCAGAAGTTGCGAGGCTATTATCTCTACCGCCCGCCGTGCTGACGAATCCATTCCCACATAACCAACACATGGCCTCGAGCTCCTTAGATGCCGGAAATGCAGCTGGTGGGAGTCAAAATCTGTCGTTGCAAGATGATGACCGTTTGTGTATCAATATGGTCGATGCGAAAGTTAATGTGGCCACTCGATCTCGAGATTATAGCTCTTCACAAGCTATTCCTGGTCTAGAATCTCCTCCTCCTCCTCCTCCGGAGACGACTTTATGGATTGAAAAACCAGAGCCACCGCCTCATATTCTGAAAGGAGTACTCAAGCGCTCTACCCACAATCCAAATGCTAGAGCCGCTCATAACTACTCTATTGTTGAGGACCTGGGTCAAACCCCTTGTGCGATGTCAGCTTTGGAGGTACTCCAGACATGTCCTTCACAGAGGAATGCCTTACTATCTGCTTTAGGAGCTCTAGAACGTAGTGGCTCAAAAGTTATGAAGTTTGACGTCACAGATGTGAAGCCTCATTTGCCTTACCATATGGCTTTCCAAATCCACATGGAGTACTCAAAGTATACCATCAAACGTGCAGTTGTTGATGAAGGCGTTGCCACTTGTGTGATGTCCTTGATCTGTTGGAAATCTATCGGTTCTCCGACTCTTTCTAAGTCATCGAACATGTTGACTGATTTTGACAGTCATTCCTTCCACCCTCACGGTATTCTTCCTGCCTTTCCGGTCCAGTTAGGTAGGAAGACGGTAGAGGTCGAGGTCGAGGTAGTTGATGCGCCTCTTGATTATAACTTGTTACTAGGATCCAATTTTACCTATGCTATGGTCACCATCGTATCGTCCGTCTTCCATACTCTTTGTTTTCCTCATGAAGGGAAGATCGTGACGATCGACTAAGTATCCTTTGCGTACTCTAGTCCTAATGCATCTATTGGACCGTCAATCCCTGTGATCGACAATTCTCAGCCGACAATTGAGAATATCGGTGTCGGAATATATTCTTCCCTTATGGATACTTTCGACTTCACGACACCGAGTCACCACGCTTATGCACTGTCTAGTAGGCCCGTTTCAACAGGGAGGTCCATTCCTTTCTGCACTTCCTATTTTAGTGATCCTTGGACCCTACCTTCCTCGACTTCGTCTTGTGAGGGTCAGCCACATACTGGCATTATATCACCAACCTCTGGTAGTCATGCTGGAGATGGGTCGACAACCTCTGCTAGTCATGTTGAAGACCAACAACCAGCCGCTGCAAGTCATGTCGGGGGCACAAGTCTAGGCATTGCTAGTCACACTTCACATACATCACCAACCTCTGCCAGTCACGTTGGGGATTTTCTACTAGCCTCTGCAAGTCATGCTGGGAGCATGTCACTAGCCACTGCAAGTCATGCTGGGGGCAATCATATGATTGAGAAGCTTATATGTGTAAGACATAAGCCCAAGTTCCTTTGTAGGCTTTGCAAAGGAGATCACCTTACTCATTTGTGCCCTGCTACTGTTGTGGTACAAGAAGCGTGGTCCTTTCCCGGGGGCCCTTCGGCTTCTGAGTCGTCTTTGGCCTCCCAACCTTCTTTGGTTGATACAACAGTCATGTCGATGCAATCTTCAGCTGACACCCCTCTTCCTTTAGGGTCAGATGCATCCCTTGACCTTGTTGTCTCGCATCCTGTTCAACCAACGGTCATGTTGATGCAATCTTCAACCGACACCACTCCTATTTTTGGGGGTGATGTATATCTTGACCTTGTTGTCTCGCATCCTATTCAACCAACGGTTGAAGAAGTGGTCATGCCGATGCAATCTTCGACCGATCCCACTCTTCTCTTGGAGAGTGACAAGCCTAAGGAAGTGAAATTGTCGATGCAATCTTCGGTCAATCCCACTCTTCTTTTAGAGGGTGATGCGTCCTTCGACCATGTCCTTATCATTTCTAGTTTTGTACCTTCTTCACTAGGGAGCATTCCACTCTCTTCGAGTATACTCCCTCCAAGTCCTAGGGTGGTTTTCTTTGATTGGAATGATCTTGTAGAGCCTTGACTTCCTTCTTCTACACCCTTCTAGATAAGGAGCATTCTTCGATATATTGTAGACAAGGTAACCTCTGCAAGTATTATATCCTCCTTGATTTGGAAAGCTTTGGGTTTTCCCAAGCTTGTGTCAGCTCTTCATAAGTTGTTGACCTTTCACAGAAGTCTTGCACGGGAGCCTTGGCCTCCCCCATTATATGCTGCTTAGAACAACATCCTCGAGTCTTGGTTAAGCTCTTTTCCGACTCGTTCAAAAAGAGAAAAGATTGTCGAGTGATTTGTCCCTTTCACACTCATTAAATTGGACTTGAAAGGTTGTGAGTCTCAATTAAGCTCTTTTCCAACTCGTTTTCAAAAAACGAAAAGATTGCCGAGTGAATTTGTCTCTTTCACACTCGTAAATTGGACTTGAAAGGACGTCTATTTCGCACAAGTTTATCCTTTTTTCACATCAAGTAGACTAAATGCCATGAAAAATGACATTTTTTGGCATTAAGTTGTGATTGCATCTCATGCCCTTGCTTGCAGTATTGAGCCTATAGTCGGTTTTCACTTTGCGTTATAAATCGTTTGCCTCCGCAGTTTTACATCCTCAACCAAGCAGAGTCTTGTTTATATCCTTCGTAATTTGACACCCTATGCCTATGAGGGAACATTCCCTCGAGTGTCCATCTCCCGCATGCATCTCCTTGCATTGAGCATAGGTATGTTTCACTGCTGGAACTAGTTTTTCTTACTTGCGACACTCGTTTCCTCCTCTGTATCATAGCATTCATTTGTCTATGAAAAAACAAAAAAAGATGGGTGGGAAGGGAATGTTATCTTATATTGGCAGCAGTCGTGTCGCCTTTGAACATATCACAAAGTTATTGAGTCCATTCAACATCATAATTTTGGGATTAGCACGGCCTCAGGAAGTTGAGCTCGTTACAAAATCTTATCTACCGACTGGTTACTCTTCCAATCCCTATAGAGAGTTTTATTGATGCCTCTTGCATCTCATGGTTTCATCATTGGGTCTATGTTGTCAGAGTCCTCCATGTGTCTCATGCTCTTGTTCAAAGGAAGTCTATTAACCTGTTTCGGCCAATCCTCAGAACTCTTGACTTTGCATGTCGGTCATACCCTCAGTTTGTCTCAGAATCACATGATACTGTAGTCCTACCATGCACCTTGGTCCTACTTTCATCATTGGTAGGTAACCTTGAACCCAACAATCGACACTTCACCATTGGTCGTTGACTGGGTGATTTCCCTTGTGTTCAACGATAAGACATCTATTCACACATTGGGATTTGTGCAGTGTCTTGGATTCCATTAGCCTTATTGGTGGTTTCCTCGCCTTTATCAACAATTTTCATCATTGGCTGCTATTCAGAGGGTCTTTTTCGTGTACTGCTTGCACTTGGCACACGTGAAAGATGCAAAGGATCGTTGGTTCGTGAACATGTTCTTCGTCTAATTTCCACCAAATCATGAAGCTCCTGCTTTGTACCTCGTGTTGACTGATGAGAGATGCCTTAATGCTCTCCTTTTAGCGGGTCTCCTTCCATCGACTTCGGCTCATCTATTCTAGAAATGAGACCTAGAGTCTTATGAGTACCTTGAGGCTTGCAGTCATCAGTGGCAGGCTCCCTCATCATTGAGAGTTGGGAATACATCAATGTCTCCTAATCGATGGATTCTTCAAGTGTTACATCGGTTTCTTTATTCACACTTGTAAGAATGTACTCGGTGCCTTGATACCTACTTTCATTATCGGTAGGTTGTCTCGCGTTTGTTAACGATATACCTCAATGACCGATAATCAAACGATGTCTCATTGTGTTCGACCTCAACTCCTTTATTCACATGATGTAGACTTGCACCCTTGATGGATTGTGTAGAAGACTTGAAGACATCACTATGTGGCTTCATTTTCATTGGACCAGTACCTATATGACTTCAATGATCATGGGAGATCAGATTGTACTCCACGGTATACATATATCTTCAGATTGGTTTTGAGACTGGTTCTACTGGGCCTTGTTCGTGACTATGACAACTATTGGCATGTAACCGCATTTGTATTTGCCTATTCATGGCCACATACACTTGTTTGGTATATTTTCACATGGATCTGCAGTGTAATTTTATTGACATCCATGTATGCAAAGTCAGTGCAGAATGTAATGAACAACTAGTTCTTCCAGTTGGTTCCTCATCACTCCACTTCTAGGTTGTTTATAATGTATTTCGGCTATCGCAAATACTCCTCTGACCTCACACATTAGGGGGAATCTGTTATAGCAAGATTTGCCTCACCCTATGCAACCTTGCCCAGAAGGCCTTTTTCCATTTCTCCATGCAAACTTATCTTCCCTGTTTATAAAATCCAGAGCCAAAAATAAATATTTTTTCCACATGTACGCATATTGCCTATTATGCAGCATGCATATACGCAGGTTGCTCCACTACAGCTCGCGTACATCGGGATTTGTGCCAGAAAATGAAAATTAACGTCGGGTTTCCATGTCACAACAGGAGATCTATGATCCTTGGCCTTCCATATACTGGAAACGTTCTGACTCGACCCTTCAGTTCCATTTTGAAGGCTATAAATGGGCCAATTCCGAGCTATGGAAGGAGAAATAATTCAACTTTGAGAGCAAAGTTACTATGGAGAAATTATTTACTTCATATTGAGTCTACATCCCTTTGTCCTTTAAGTTTGAACACAATGTTCAGCCCCCAAGCTCTTCCCTTATTGATTGAAAACCTCATTGTTTCTCTCTTATGAGCTTGCGTTTGGTGGAGGATTGAAGTGGTGGAGGCCCAGCTGGAAGGAACTTAGTTTCTCGGTTCCGACCCGTGCTGGCACAAAAGTCTGTAACATTTTCACTTATGTTGATCATATATTAATAGAAATACTCTTTTCCCGTCCAATTGATATCTTGCAAACATATTGTATTATTATTCCATAGGTGTATTTGTCATGTTTATTAATGGATTATGCTATTAAATGTGTTAACATCATATAATATCACTATATGCTTGCTTTGCTTGGTTGTTGAAGATTAGTTGCAGGTGTATTGCTTTGGGTCAAGTGCTCAATGGTGGACTTCATCGAACGTCTGGACGAGGTAGGCCTTTTATCTTGTCTTGCTAGCATATTTGTTTATATAGCATATTTGAGAAGAGGGTTGATTTCTGCAGTCATTTTCGTCTGTTGTGGTTTACCCTAGCCATAGAGAGATTTTCCTCGTAACAGAGATGATTTATTACAATTGAGGGCCTCGATATATATACTTGGGCAGAGAGCCCTTTCATTAATGGACATGTCTTTTCGATTAATTATTTTTTTATTAATTATTGATTATTTATATTTATACATTATATTATAAATATATTATTTATATATTATATTTATGTTGATTATTTCCTCACATGCATGTCTAATTAATGTAGATCACCCCATCCACTCTTTGTCAGGAGAAAGACTATGCCTTGGTCATTCATCACTAGCAAAACTCTGTGAGTAAATGAATCATTTCCCTTGGTCAAATCAACATGACCAATCTAGAAGAATGTATGAATGCTAACTGGAGAAACATCAACACTTTGAGCGTGTAGCTCCATAACTAAATGTTTTGTAAGCAAAACTCTGTGAGTAAATGAATCATTTCCCTTGGTCAAATCAACATGACCAATCTAGAAGAATGTATGAATGCTAACTGGAGAAACATCAACACTTTGAGCGTGTAGCTCCATAACTAAATGTTTTGTAAGCATTAAGATCATAATTGTTGGAGTGATCATGGGTGATGTTTTAAGCATATGTACCATGGGAATATCTCTTTGTCATGTATAATACATCAGCGTTTTGATGGACTAACTGGTACTTATTCCATGGGAGATGTTTTAAGCATATGGACTATGGGAATATTTGTTTGCCATGTATAATAATACATCAGCATTTTGATAGACCATGTGGGACGCTTTAGTGGGAAAGACATGGGTGTCAACTAGCGGTAGTAATTGAAAGAAATGGTATCAGTTTTTGCGATTCCAATTGAATCCTAAAGTAGTTGATCCCTTTTTTATTGAGAAATTCATTTTGGAGCAGTAGTTATTGTCGTCTTCTTTGGATACGGGTTTCAAATTCTTAGCTGAAGGTTGCCAAAATCTGCAGAGGTTGTGTGTTGTAGATGTGAGGAAACCCATTTTTTGTCAGTTTGGCTTTTTCGCAAGCATGATTGATTGGGTTTAGAGGAGAAACTTGAAAGAAGCTTCTAAAGTAGGATTGGAGCAATCTACAGAAGAAAATGAGGTTAGCTACCCTAATGTTCATGAGATTGGTTTGGCCTGTATTCCTAAGAATCTCCAAATGTTTCAAGAGCTGGAGCTGCATGACTGTACCGATGAGAGTCCCTTAGTGCCATTTCTGCCTGTTAGAACTTGTAGATCCAACGTTTATTTGGTTCCATCGATGGATTTTATCATTTTAGTGATATTAATCTTTACCAAATTGGCTCATAACTGTAAACGTCTAGTGAAGCTCGAGCTAAGTGGCTGGGACGGTAGCTATGAAGGATTTGCTACAATTGGGCAGTGTTGTTTTATGTTTGAAGAATCGACATTATCAAGATTTTGATGAGGGATGGATTGGAGCCCCATCATATTGTAGCAATTTGAAGACCTTTGGGTTGGAAAAATTGCAAGAGAATAGATACTTGTCCTGGTCCAGTTGGGCATTTGGGTTTCTGTTCTGCACTTGAATGACTTCAGCTAGTTCATTGCAAATTAGAAGATAAGGTTGGGTTTGGTGCCTTGAAAAATTTCGTTTTTTATTTGGAGCTGGGAAATATCAAGGGCTCAAGCGGAACACCATGCTTGTTAGACATCCACGTTCTAACATGGTGGTTTGCACTGGCCAAAGATCCAATAATTTCATTCATAGATGTTGTCACAACCTGGAGCTTTCCAAATCACTCTGCCCAAAAGGATTTAACAAAGCCACTAGAAGCAAGGATGGAAACTTGAACAATAAAATTTCACTTTTCCATCTCTTTATGGAGAGTAAGCCCTACCCATATGGGTGCCGGCTCAAAGACAATATAGATGAAAGCTTAGGTGGAGGGTCACCAAAATACTGAACCCTGTTCTCACACTAGATGCGTCCATAGGTTTTGAACCCAACCGTAGAAGTCCTAAATTTGTTAGGGTTAAAATTCTAGAATGCAACTCATCACCTGAAAGATTGCAAGCAATGATTATCTTTTCTGTAAAACGGAAAATTTGTACTGATAGTACCTTTATCTTGACAAGCAAGACTCTTGTTTATTTACACTCGAGGACAACAGATCAAAGGCAAAAGCTGTTTTATAATTAGTAAAATGGCTTCAAAAGGCATCGAAGTCATCAAAGCCGATCTGTAATTTAGCTTGTGTTTCTACCCATTTGGCTTGCTCACATTTTTTTTGTTGGAAGTGCTTTGGAGAAACACACTCCAAGGGGCTGCACCCTGCATAAAACACACTCCCTTCGACTTATGTACCAGGTCTAAGGGATAACCATTCTTTGTTGAAATTGCCTTGGACTGTGAGCCAGCCTTGTGCCTCTTGAACTCGTGCCATTCAGGTGGGGCTGAATGGTGAGATAACAACAAGAATGGAGCCCTAGTGGACAACTTAATACTCTTTCAACCTCACATGTGAAGAGATGCCTTATTGGCAGCATGCACACACCTTAACCACATGAGCTTCATATCTCATAGTTTAATACATTCATACATAGAGATGCATGGATATATGTACATATGTTTGTATCTACCGATATATGAATGTATGTATGTGTGTAAATAAGTGTGAATTTCGTCGAAGATGAGTATTAACAATGTGACTGTCCATGCAAGTGCAGCTCATTGTAGGCCACCGAGATGTACTTCAAGGAGCAAAAAGCCTGATAGACATTCGTATCCACCCTGCTGCACTTCCCCCTAATTAGTGGACAACTTAATACTCTTTCAACCTCACATGTGAAGAGATGCCTTATTGGCAACATGCACACACCTTAACCACATGAGCTTCATATCTCATAGTTTAATACATTCATACATAGAGATGCATGGATATATGTACATATGTTTGTATCTACCGATATATGAATGTATGTATGTGTGTAAATAAGTGTGAATTTCGTCAAAGATGAGTATTAACAATGTGACTGTCCATGCAAATGCAGCTCATTGTAGACCACCGAGATGTACTTCAAGGAGCAAAAAGCCTGATAGACATTCGTATCCACCCTGCTGCACTTCCCCCTAATTATAGGCTATAGCTCATATATAGTTGTAGAGTGACACTAAAAAATTACTTGTCAAATTGATTGACAAAGGTAAGATGAGGGGAAGCCTTGGGGACTGATGGTAAGGTCTTGGACTGATTGCTTTCATTGATTGAATACTGCGAGGTGAACTCAAAGCCTATGGCCCTCTTTTGACTTAAAAAGAAAAAAGCTTCTGCCATTAGCTATATTGGAATGCTAACAGAATATATATGGGCTTCAACCAAGTTAAAAGGGAAGCATCAGTGAAAATGTCTGCTCTTTTAAGGTATCTGAAGTCTGAATTATCATGTAAAGAAAAATATATCATTCCTATTAGCACTTGCAAAATTTAAAACACAATTGCTTTGTACTATTCCTTGTGAGTTACATATCTAGGGGCACTGACAAAAATGTTCTCAGTGTCAAAGTTTGCTAGTAGAGAGTTTGTAATTAAGTTTGAAAAAAGTCTGGTGAGGTGGAACTTGAGGATTGGAAAGGATGAGTGTTTTGCTAGAGCTTGGAAGACACAATCGCTAAAAAGAAAAGATTGCTGCAGGCAATCAAACTTAAATTAAACCAGGTCACAAAAGAGTGCTGGGAAACGAAAAATTCAAAACTCTTTTGCACATAGCGCCATTCCTTTTGCTAGTTTTTTATTATGCCAAATCTCCAGAGTTCTTTTATAAATTTCTTTTGCAACTTTAGGATGCCTAGCAATTAAGAACACTAACCATGATCATTTAGGAGAAAGTGACTTGTAATTTATCAATCCATATTTCTGGCAACTTACATTATGTAAGGAGACATTGCGATGATATTCTAAAGAACTTTTAAAAATGCATGCTTTTGTGTGGCAATTTTTTATGTGCAACCAGAGGCTGATTTGGGTGCCTCATTCTTAATTTCTTGATGTTTCTGTTGGAAGGTCAAAGCAAAGATATCTCACAAACGCCCCTCAGTGTTCCCTGGAGGTACACAATCTTCTAATATGGATTCATGGAAGAAATATCCACAAAGTACGGTTTCGGGCTTTAGCAAGGGTGGAGTTGTGCTCAATCAACTCCTCACAGAACTTGCACGTTCAAAAGCTTATGTATGAAATTTGAGAAGTAAAAACACTAGAGGGGATTTGACAGACTTTCAGATGTCCGTGAACAACAGTAAAGGTTGAATCTGGAGCATCGTGAAAGCCAGATTGAAATAAATCTGCTAGTTCCTACCACACCACAGGACTTCTTAGAAAGTATACAGGAATTTCATTATGCGGATGTTTTTAGTTTATTGTATTAAACACTCATTTTGGGTTGCGTTTAGCACACTGTAATTTGACTTTCATTTCACACAGATTTAGTTCATTGAATTAAATTTATCTTGAGGGTTTTCTAAATCTCAGTTCTTTTTCTCGTACTTTTCTTTATAGACATTCCTTTGCGTACATTATTTTGTGAAATTGTTGTTATGAAAAGTTCCAATGCGTTATTTTGCGAAATTGTTGTTATGAAAAGTTCCAATACGTTATTTTGCGAAATTGTTGATTTTGTTTGGTTGATAAAAATCCTCTGGTATGCCTAGAAGTGTGTGATATCTCTTGCAAGTTTAGAGTGCCTATTAATGAGTGATATGTTTTAAAACATATAAGAGGTGACGAGAATAGTCACTATTTTAGTATTTTAGCAGGTTTCTAGCCATGTAACCCTGCATACATGATGCTATATGTCAACATTCATCTGCTCGCCAGGGCTTTGTTTTGGTTGCTTTACTGTAGAGTATTGCCACCTGTCAAAACAAATACATCCTAAATATGAAGAAGAGAGTATATGGAGACACACACAAGGAAAGCCACATATGAAACACATGGAGCTGCAAGATTGTTAACCAAGAGTATTGATTCCCAATTCAAAGTCTCCATAGTTGAGAAGCATAGTGGTTGCCATTGTAAAGTAAAGGGAAGATTAAAAAAGATGAAAAATGCATTGATCCAAATTTGCATTACTACGAGGCTCAAAGTTTCCTTCTATGAGAATCACAATAGAGTCTCCAACATAAGTCCCTTGACCATTGAAAAGAGTGTGTGAGAGCGTATTTACTATTAATCCTACATTCATACCAAAAGCTTTGCCAATCTAAAAGCTGTATTAAGTGACTCATAATATTACAAATATTTCTTTTTTAAAAAAGGCTTTGGAGTAGTGGCAAGTCCAAGCTCACCAGCTTTTTTTCTTAATGCACATAGCCTTTCTGTTCACAAATATGACTTATATGCTTTGTTTGGGATTTAAAATTCACAACAAAGGCTTATCAAACTACTGCATTAGAATATTCCTTTTATTCGTTTCTATGGTATGAAATAGGATACATGGCTTGTTTCTAATGTTTATGATCTCGAATATAAAGTTCAGTCTTTGTTGAAAATCAAGGTACAGGCTAGAGTGCAATTCATTGAATATATACACTATTTTGTTTTCAATTTAGATACAGGAAATACATGGTGGATCAAGTCATTTGATTTGGCCAAGCGATTGTAGGGCTCTA